>JAQFZU010000421.1:0-27231 GCA_034696185.1 Henia vesuviana | reverse complement strand
AATCGACAATCGTTTATTTTTGAACAAGAAAAAATGTTACCCGGAGTTGTAATGGCTTCTGGTGGACAAGTATTTGAAATGTTGTATCGACTAACAGAATTAGAAGATTCGAAGTAAAATGTATTCATTTTAAATTGAATTAAAATTAAATATTTACTTTTGATTTTTAGAATTACATCGTGTGTCCGCAATTTGTTGCATTTAATTCCGACAGATCAGTCAATTCAGGATGCTTTGGATTCTTTAGGAACAAAAGTACAAGTCGAATTTCGAAATAATTTTGCAGTTTAATGATTTTTAATGCAATTTCTAAGGAAATACCAAGATTAAGCACAAGCGCAGATGCAAGTCCTCGAGCTAGTCCTCGATCTAGTCCAAAAAAATTAAACGTTAGTCGGGATAGAGAATCATCGTGGGAAGGGTTAAAAGTATTTTTCGATGCTCACGCAATGTCGCCATTTCGTGTTTTATACAATTTGGAAGTATATCAATATCGACAATACAATGATTAATTTATTGCTAACAAATGGAAACAATTCCAGGTTTTATCAAGTAAATTAATGCCCACAAGTAACGATTTGGGCACGCAACACAGTGCACGCATGTTTTGTGAGGAATTTCTCAGCGTTGGCGGATTGCGATTGGTTATAAATATTTTACAAAAGGATGCGATGCCAACTGAGGTCGATTACGACACTCGACAAGGATGTTATTTCATTGCATTGCAATTGGCTAGGTAAAACTTTGAATATTGTTAATTAGAATTTTTATATCTAAAAGTTGATTTGTGTATAGGTTTTTATTATGTGGCCAAACAATAACCGGGACCTCAGAAATGCCTCCATCACCTCAAATTAAAATCAAAAAACCTACTTTGGATGTCGTTAACCCAACATATTTTCCATCGGCAGCTACTAAAGCAATTCAAGTATAAAATTAATTATGATCAAAATTTTGTATTATTTAAACTTTAATTTTTACCAGTTAATGGGGGTTGCTGAATTTTCCGATACTGTACTTTGTTTCATGCGTGTTGCTTGGGCAGCTGCAGCTGGTCGACTTTCTTTAGCAAACTCAACGTACACTGCTCGAGAAAGTAGCTCGTATTTCATTGGTTTCGGTGGCAGAAGCAGACAAAGTAGTACTGGAAGTAATGCGAGTAGCGGCAGTGAAGGTGAAATACATACGTTGCATGCGGGAGTTTGCTCGCAACAGTCACATGTCGTGCCTAGAGATTCATTGATTGCACGAGAAGCTTTAGAACTTCTCGTGACGTGTTTGCAATTAAGAAAACAAAATTTAGGTATCAGATTTTAAAAAATTTTGAAATTAGTTGTATATTAAACTATTTGCATTTCAGGATCATTTTACAATTTGACCTGTGTAACGGACTTTATTATAGACACGGTTTTAGGATCCCCAAATACCGAAATAAGGAATAAAGCGTGTGAACAGTTTTTTCGGTTAAGTCAGATAAGTTCGTTTCAAGAAGGAGTTTTATCGCCCCATCACTTTCTTCTTCAAACACTTCTTAAGGCTCATCTTCCATTATGGGTTTCTTCCAGTAGTACTCGAGGAACTAGTCAGAGGTATTGACAATTATCAATCTTCATTTCATAATTTATTGCTTTGTTTAATTCAGTTTTGATTATTGTAGGCTATTGGCACAATGTTCTCAGTATTTTGAATTAGTTTGCCGGTTGTTACAAGGTTTAACAGGTATTTTAAATCAATTTAAACGTGCTGGTTTTAAGATCTTTAAAACGTTTATCTTTAACTTGCAGTTATCGATCAACAAAATCTTCAGATTAATCCAGTACAAATGATGGATGATGAAATTGCTTGGTTATTGAATTTTACTCCTTCTTCAAATATGGTGTGCCAAGCAGCTGACAATTCACTTCTTGCTGGTCATTTGCGATTAATTCAGACATTGTTGACTTGCGAAGGCGTTGATAAAAAACATTTTGGTAAAAAAATAATGTTACAATGTCAAATTGAATTTCTAATTTATCTACTGGTTCTTGCTTTAAAGGTGGTTTAATAATTAGTGATTTGCTGAATCAATTTTTATTTCCTGCATCGTGGGTGATTAGTGAAAGGCTAAATTCGAATTCTACAGAAATAACTCCAAATTTCAGTCCAAAGTTAGATTCATTTAACATTGTTACTTTATGTTTTGGATTTTTATTTATTATTTGTTTTTTATTATTCTAGATGTTCTGGAATTGAGGCTCGAATTGCTGGTTATGATTTATTACAAGAATTAGCTACAAATTGTCCACAAAGTATGAACCAAATAGTAAATCAATTGATCCACTTGCATCATACCTTTAATTCTGATTTGGCCAAAGAATTCGAGGTTAGTTTGGTAAATTTGCATTACCAGTAAAATCGTTTTATTTGTAATTTAATATATTTTAGTACGAACCAGCCGTTATTAGTCGTGCCTCTTGTGGTTATGTGGGACTGAAAAATGCAGGTGCAACCTGTTACATGAATTCAGTCATCCAACAATTATTTTTAGTCCCTGGAGTTCGCGAAGCGATTCTATCCGTGGATGATGAAAATGCCAAGGAGGATTCGTAAAAATTAAAAATAATAAAAATTCGAAATGGGAAAACAAAAATTTATTTGTGTTTGCAGAGTTTTTTGTCAATTTCAATCTGTATTCGGCCACTTGTTGGACAGTCAATTGCAGTATTATGTTCCTGCAAATTTTTGGAAGTGTTTTAAACTATGGGGTCAACCAGTTAACGTGAGAGAGCAACAAGACGCATTTGAGTTTTTCATGCACCTGATAGACCAGGTGGACGAATATCTCAAGCTAAATGAAAGACCGCAGATATTTAAAAATTCATTCGAAGGTCTTTTTTCCAATCAAATGATTTGTCAGGATTGTCCTCATTGGTATTAAATTTTATTTTATCTTTTAAATCCGATTTTCATAACAATTTATTCTTATTTTTTAAGTTACGAACGAGAGGAATCCTTTATGGCTTTGAATGTAACCGTAAAAAGTCACAATTTACAAGAATCATTGGATCAATTTGTTAAAGGCGAAATGTTGGAAGGCGACAATGCCTATTTTTGTGAAAAGTGTTCTGAAAAGGTAGAAAATAGGTTACAAAAAACAATTATTGATATTAATAACATTTCTAAAATTCTTTTATAATAGAGAAATACCATTAAAAGGACATGTATTAAAAAATTATCCCTCGTTTTAGTAATTCATCTCAAACGGTTTGATTATGATTGGGAAGCAAATAGAGCATTGAAGTTTGATGACCATTTTAAGGTAAACTTATACATTGCAGAAATATTATTAAACTACCTGTTTGCTCATGAATTCACGGGTTCAATACTTAAAAATAATTTAAATACATACATAAAATGAAAAAAAATAAGAAAAAGTAATAATGTAAGTTAAAGAAAAAGTAATAATAAAATAAAAAAAATAATAAAAATAAATAAATAAAAATATTTTAAATAATTTTGCAGTAAAAAAATATGGACACAGTAATGGAGTAGTCTGAATTGAGTTATAGCATTTGCACTACCTTGCAGATTGAGCTAAGTTAGCTGATCATAGACTCTTCCAACTTACACATTGTACTTGCATCTGTCTAATCAAAGACATCTTGTGCACGTATACAATGCAAGGATATTTCTATTGAGCTACTTCCATTTATTAGAATTTCCTGCTAGAAAATCCTGCTGATCTTTATCTCAGACCTTCCCAGGGCAGATATGAACAATTACATGTTCCGTGTGTATGCCCTAAATGCAAGCCTCACAACTGCATCCAATATAATGAAGCGAAACTAAACTTTATGTAGTGTATTTTGTTTTAGCATTGATTAACATGGTATTTGAAAAGATATTGGCAAAAATTAATTTAATCAAATTAATACTACAGAAATATTTCTTAAATTTAAATGTAATATTAGAAAATTAAATTATTTATTAAATATGACTTGATTATTGTTAAATGTTTTCCATTATCTAATATATTTTTATATGTTTCTGTTTAATCAGTTTCCCTGGACTTTAGATATGAGTCCCTACATGGCTGAAGGCATTCAAGAAAAGGAAAAACTTAATAAACAGGATTCTACAAATGTTGATAATACTAATCTGCATATCAAAACCAATTTAAAGCCTTTCGAAACTTTATACGAATTAGTTGGTATAGTCGTACACAGTGGTCAAGCCAATGCTGGACATTATTATTCTTTTATAAAAGACAGAAGGTGATGTTTCTTTACAATTTTAATTTAAAATTTATTATTTTTAACGATTTTTTTAATTGATATTTATAGAGGCGACAGTTTGACCAATCCGAATAAAGGAAAGTGGTTTAAATTTAACGATACAGCGGTAGAAGAATTCGATATGAATGATATGACCTTAGAAGCTGAATGTTTTGGTGGAACATATCGAGCAAAAATTTACGATCCTTGTAAATATGAAAAAAAGTTTCTTAATTTATATATAAAGACAAAAATTTTGTGTTTATTCTTCAGCTAGTTCTTATCCGGAAATTAGACAACGTTATTGGAATGGTTACATGCTTTTTTACGAACGAATGGAGGACACAACAAAAATTCCAAGAACTCCTAGAAGAAGTGCAACACGAAGATCGTTCCCAAAACCAGAGGAACCAAAAATTTCAAGGTAATGATTTATTTAATATTTTTAATTAGTTAATTTCTTAATTAAAATGTTTAATTTTTAATTTTTTTAAAGCCCTTATTCAGCAATGCGTAAAGATTCGGACGGTTTAACTCAGTTAACGGAATTAGTGCATCACGGTGATCGGCAAGGGATTTTTCAAGATCGAATGCCTGCTCGAATTCAACAAATGGTTCACGAGGAAAATTTACATTTTATGCAAAACCGAGATGTGTATTGCGATGAATATTTTAGTTTTGTTTATCAGTTAGTAACGTGCAATATGGTGCGTATTATTTAGTATTTTTAAGAAAAAATTATAATTTAATTCAAAACATTTAGAATGCACTTAATGGTGCTTCCTGTCCGACAATCGCTGCTAAGCTTTCCATCAGTTTTTTGTTGAATACATATTTTAGGACTAAAAACAAGGAGATGTAAGTAGTATATGTTATATAAAAATTATTATTAATCATTTGATTACTTTTTAGAGCTGTTATTGAAACATGGTCGAACACTTTAGCATCACTTCTTGACAAATCACAGGAGACAACATTTTGGATGCTGGAATATTTCATTAGTGATTCCGGGATGGCTTACATAAAGTAATTCAAATGTCTTATTAATTTTGAATTCGATTTTTAACAATTACAACAATACAGGTCATTTTTATTGGAATGTCCCAACAAAGAAGTTAGAAATGCTTTTGGAGATATGTTAAAAATGTTATTGCAGTGTTACTTCAAATGTAATTTGGGTGTAAGTACAAGTACTTTAAATAATTACTCGTTTGTTCATATAATTTTTTTAATAAGTTATTTAAGATTGTTTTTATTTACTATTTGTAGACACCAAATAAACACACGGATGATCTCATTGAGTATTTTCTCGTTTTGTTGAATAAGGAGGTGCCTGACAATTGCCGCACCTGCAGTCAATACTTTGAACTTCTGTTTGCCTGCACCCAAATGGGTCGCAAAGCTTGTGCTCATTTATTCCAACATGCGGCCTTTACCAGACTTCTTTCTTTTCTCCTCGGTCCTGCCAACATGAATTGCAAATCAGATGTGAGTTTATGGCTTGTTATAAGTTATATTTATACACGACCCATATAAAGCAGATAAATTTAGATGTTTGTAGGCTGGAATGCCTATTTATATTTTAACGACTTTGCAATACTTTAAATAAACGAGGAAAGTTTATAAACAATTATAAACAATAATTTTTATCTATTTCAAATAGGATGTTTTGTCAAGGCGATGGAGTGCATTTCAAGCGAGAGAATTCGCAGGCCTTCATGCAACACTTGCATCATTGATTCTCATTTGTGATGTAACTCCTTATCGTACATGTGGTATTCTTAAATTTTTTTTTAAATTTGAATTTTTATTTAAAAAAAATATTTTTATTATATGTAGTTCCCGATAATAATGCTGAGATGAATCCCATAAGTAAATCGTCCGCCTTACTTCCAATGCCATCTGATATCCATGCTGCCTTATTCGGACCGCGTGGTCATTGGTACATCAGAGAAGTCATAATTGCTTGTCGAGAAATATCAGGTTGCCTTGCAGCGATTACAGACATGTTGATACATTGCAGTTTTTGTAATTTAAATTTTACAAATCTCGTTTTACAACAAATCGTTGTGAGTTTTTAGTTACGATCAGTTTAAGTTAGTTTTTAAACATTATTGGTATTTAGTTACAATACGTCACCGTGCCATCGAACGAATTGAAGAGTATTTTTCAAGTTTTATTGGAAATGTTGGTCAGTAATTACAAAAGTGTTAAGATAAAATAAAATCTTATAAAAATTACTTTAAATTAAACAGGTTATCGAGGACCCTCTACAATTTACTCGACTGCAATACATTATTGATGGATGTATTGACAAAGGCTCAACTCCATCAGAAGGAATGTTAGGTAAAGTTATTAATAAATTAATATTTATGAAAGCGAATTAAATATTTTATATTATTTACAGCGATAATCAAACTTAATCATGCATCGGACAGTCGTCGCTCCTATCAATGCATTAAATTTTTAGTTCATTTAGCAAATAAGTAATTAACAATAATTTAATATAATTTTCAACAATTAAATTGTATTTATTTTTCATCAGGTCATCGTTAGCCAAGGATTATTTGATGCAAAGCCCTACAAGGTGGCAGTGGGCAGTAAATTGGTTGAGAAAGAAAATGACTGAGCACAGTTATTGGAACCAGCAATCGATACCTTTATCAAATGAAGATTCAAATTCTCATAGTTTTCAAAGAACTATAAGCGCTCAAGTAATATTAAAATATAAGAAATAAATAGTTGAAATTGTGTAATCGAAAAATTGCTATTTAATTTCAGGATACTTTGGCCGAAGCAACTGCCCTTTTATCGGAAGTAGATCCACCCGATTGTGCTATGGAAACTGACAATTTTGAAGATGACGTTGATAAAAGCACTGAAAAATCAACTGGCAGTAATTGGAAAGTGTGAATAATGAGATTTGCTATCAGATGTACTGTTTATTTATAATCGGTTTCTCGGAGAAGAAAATAGCCCGGTCATTAATTTTTTTTTTCATGAATTACACGTTTCAATCATTTTATAGCATCAAACGAATTTTTTTGTTTCATTGCAATTCATAAATGCTAAAATAGAAAATTATTACATTTAATCTGATTTGAATGCAAATCATGGTTACGTTGTAGTTATATCGTTAAAATTATTATATAAATATTTCATTATTATATCAACGTAAATGATTTTTTTTAATCATTTGCCAAATTTGTTATGATCAAAAAAAGACAATTTTTTAAAAATAACAAAAAACTTTTGTGAATAAATTTTATGAAAAATAATAATTTTAAAACTTGAATATCGTAGAATGACAATCAAAATAACGAGAGTTAACCATTTTTGCTAATTACTTTATTTCAAGTTGATTGAAGATTATTAAAATCATTTGTCACATCTCTTTATATCGAATCATTGACTAATTTATCAACCAGAAATCACAGAAATGCTTGAATGCACGATAGATTTCATTATCAGTTAAATTGTAAGAACTAATTAAAAAAAATTAATTATTATTGTTATATTTCTTTATTTTCAAAAGATTAATATTTTCCCTCTTGTGGGCAGTTAAAAATTAAAGATAATACTTTAAAAGCGCCATTTCGACCAACAGTCACATTAAATTATTTTCAACTTTGATTACTTAAAGCAAACCGACGTATAAAAGATTATCGATCATTGCAATCGACATTTGAGAAATCACCGAAAAGACCATTTCAAAATACCTTAAGTAAGTATAATTTTATCTCGAAGCAAATCAAAAAATTATGATAATTTTAAATACTTTAAATTCTGATTATCATATCTTATCCTCCAACCATTCTCTAAAGTTAATTTGAAAACGTAAATTCGATGTCTAAATTTTTATTTACACCAAGAGTATGTAAAAATCTTTTTGTACTCTTGTTTTTACAGGAATTTGGTTGTTTACACTTTCAGCACCAATGCAGCGTTAAATAAGTAAGAACTTACATTGAAATATCTATCTATTTTCTATAATCATTGAATAGTGAAATCAGGGCCGGATAATAATTATGTTCTACCCTTAACTTGTAGAGATTGCCTTTGATTCCCAATTGATTGGACGATTTGTATTGAAAACAGCCTGATTAATCAAGTTTGAATGTAAAACCTAACAAATACTAATCAAATTGGGAATTATGTACATAATTTCGCGCGGCCATTTACCCAAAAAGAGCAGTTATTCGTTCGACATTTCTCAAATTCAATAATCGAGTAAAAATTGACATTTAAAATGATTAAAAACTAAATTCAGAAATACGCGATCCACAACTCGATTTATTCTATATTCAAAGATTGAAAATTGATTGAAATGAATATTATTTGCAGCTATTAAAAAAAAAAAAAAATTCTTTCTTTCAATGGCAGGAAGCACAAATATGCTGCAAAAGAAAAATGAGAAAAATAAAAATATTTCTGCAAATTTGATTATTATTTTTCTTTCTCTTTACTATGCAAGGGTATCACTCTCTTAAAACATTAATTAATAACATTTTTGAAAAGTGATATTTAATTCCAAACTGCACATGTTCTCACATTTGTACTAATTTGTTATTGGTGGAAATTGGTTTGCTACAAACCTTTAGGCACCAAAAAAGCAGCAAATACTAAAGAATTTTTTTTACATAAAAAAATTCTCTTTGCACTTTTAAAAGACGTGGCATAAAGACAAAAATACAATGTGATCAAACTTGTAGTGCAAATCTCAGCTCTAAAACTGGGTTGTCCTTTTAAAACCTACATGAAAACTGACTGAGCTAAATCCAAAATTTTTTCAACCCGAAACAACAAAAATGAGTTTTACATAATATTTTTTTGTATTTTCTTTGATTTTTTTTTGTTATCAACATTTTTGAGAATGCAATTTTTTCTAACAAATTAATAGGAATTTTACAAGCCAAAGATGAGATTCAGTTTTAAAAAGACTTCAAAAACATATTCTTTTTTAAAAAAAAAATAAAGTCAAAGTAAAAACTGAGAAAAGAAAAGAAATGCATAACTGAATGTCATTCTAGCTTATTAAACAATTTTATTTAAATGTTTTAGTTGATAAATCTAAAAATTTCCTAATTTTTTTCTTCCTACAACTGGAAACACAACACAAACAACAGAAATTATTGAAAATGATTTTTTTGAATGATTTTAGTTACGAACCCAAAAAAAAAAAAATTATATTTTTTAGTTTTATAGACATAATAAAGATAAAAATAAATCTAACAGCAATAGAAAGCGATAAAGAAACAAAAAGAATCTAAATAACAAATAGAAATATGGGTCAATAAAAGTCGAAGAACATGATTTTTCTTTTTCTTAATATTATTTTTTCGTCCATCGTGAAGCTAACATAGCTTAGGATGTTTGTTGTCTGTGCAATTCTGCTGAGGGATCAGCATGAGGAGGCGAGAGGATCACTCGATCCAAAAAGGAAAAAAAAAAGATTTTTTTTAACCCCTTTAGTTCCTCGCGGGAAATTCAGGCTACAGGATTACACCAGCCAAGTATCGACGGCTCGAGTCCATTATTAAGTGGCTCCACAGTTCTCAAAACTCCGCAAATTCCTTGGCACATTTTTCCGTGGAGGAAATGCGAAGTGTTTCTTCTTCATAATCATCAAAATTACTCGTGTCTCCAGGACCCTTGCATTTTGGGATAAAAGGAGCTTCAACCTGCAATTCACAATTTCATTTCAACACTTAATTCTACACATAATTTACCAATAAAATAGCATATTAATATAAATTTAAATAAATTAAGTTTGTGCCCAATTTTGTTTTGCTTTAAGTAAATCAAATATCATAAAAATTCAATTTTAGAAAAATAAATTTCAATTTTAAAAAAATTTGTTGGTGGTAAAACTTAAGAAAAAAAATATATTTCAAATGTTTTTCTTATTTATGGAATTTTGGATGAAGTACGAGGAGAGATCAATGTCCTTAACTTTTAACAGCCATAGAATATATCTTTAGCAAAAAAAATTGAGGGCAGAAGCACTTTATTTTTTCTGAATTTCTAAGTTAAAAATAGCTGAGCAAAGCCATACTTTTAAATAGTTAATTAACTAAAGGTGAAGTGCAAAATCAAGTAAAAGTAAGCATAGTTTTAGATTTTAGTTAGCAACCTTAAAAATTCATGCAGTATAGAAATTAGAATTTATCAAACTCGGTTTCATGCAGAGCAGTCTTGCGAGTGTTAAACAAATTTTTGTTTTCTTCATACGGTTCGAAATAGCGAGTGTCTCCTTTGGAGTTTAGTTTAGGAATGATAGGTGCGCGTAACTGAAAACACCAATTAGCCATGCGGTGTAATTACAGCAATATAAAAAAAAATTAAAAGAAGAATAAACGAGAAAATAGAATAACTGATAAATTAAAATTAATTTTTCACTTTTTTCTGATAGACAGCAATCCAGTCAGTCGTAGCAAACCATTTATGATTTTTAATGTCGTTCACTGCATTTTTTAGGTTTCCATAACGTTTGGTAAGATCCACCTGAAGGAGATTTCGAAGAAGATCCTTCAAATCGGAACTGAAGTGCGATGGAAAGCGCACCTGGAAAATTAAATCAAAATTACAAAAACAAATTTAAATCTAAAATAGTGTATTAAAATAATAATAATAATAATTACCTTTCCTGAGACAATCTTTTCGTAGATTTGAATGGGTTGGTCAGCGAAAAAAGGCGGATAACCGGCTGCCATTTCATAAACTAATACTCCTAAGGCCCACCAGTCAACTGCCTTATTGTAACCCTGAAAAATATTATAAATTTTAAAATTTTAAAAATGCAATTAGCTTTTAAAAAAATGTTAAATTAAGTAAAAATCATCAGAAACATTGCGTTTACTGTATATTTAGGATAATACTTATTCAGCGCTGTGTTTTTGCAATAATGCTAATTTCTAGCCATTAAGCAATGAAATTTGTTCAATGAGGACCAAAATGACTCCTTTTAATGAACCTTAAAGGTATAGTTTTAATTAAATACTGGTATAAAACAGCTAAACTAGATTGCTTTCCATTAAAAAAAATTAAAACAGTTAACTGAACATTTATTGATTGTGACTGAAATAGAATTTCTCCATCATAGAAATGTCCATCAAATTTTGATGCGAGTATACACAATGTTTAATGCAGTTTCGTCATCACACTAATGCAGCGATGCACGGTATGGATTACTTTTGGTAACAGGCTTAAGCTGGTGACGACTTTCCTCGACTCATTTTCTTGACGTCACAAATTGCCTTCTAATAATATTTGTTTATGGCCTAAATTTTGACTAAATATATGCCGAAAAGAGATAGCAGCTCCGGAGCACTATTTTTAGCAATTCATGTATTATCCATTGACATTTATCCCCAATGCTAAATCCAATCGGATATTACCATAGAGATACTGCAACGGATGGATTAGAAATGCAAACAAATGGTTCAATTACTCACATTAAATTACTAAGATTCCCATTTCCTTTATCGTTGATTTTATTTACAAAATAATTTCTCTATTTGACTATTCAAAAAATAAATTTGGCTCCACTCATTAAAACTGTTAAACGTTTGGCTCTGCAAAATTGTTTTTGGCAGTGAACGTTCCTTTTAAGTCACTGCAGTATGTTATGCCAGGTTAAATAAGAGTCAGCCATTTTGTTGCCATCTAACTAACAATTGTAAGTGAATAGATGTTTCCAATTTATTTTATCGAACCGTAAATGAATTCCAACTTAGGTATTTAAACATTCGAATGGGAGAATTTTACGCTACAAGCCATTTTCAATTTAAATGCAACTCGTCTAAACCCATAATGCATACTAAAGAACGATTTATAAATACTTAAATAGTAGTCAAATTAAACTCTAACCTAAATAAAAACTATGTGAAATTACCTTTGAAAGAATAATCTCTGGTGCTAAATATTCAGGCGTGCCACACAATGTCCATGTTCTTCCTTTAACTCGTTTGGCAAAACCAAAGTCCGTCACCTATGCAATTAAATATCATTCAATTTTTTAATTTAATAAATTTAATAACAGTCATTTAACCTTAAGGTAGCCGGTACTGTCTATGAGCAAATTCTCTGGTTTTAAATCCCGATAAATTAAATCTAAGGAATGAAGATACTCAAAAGCAAGCACGATTTGGGCTGCATAGAAACGCGAATGAGGTTCACTATATGATCGAATTATTATTAATATCTTTTATTACAAATCAATAAATATATTTTTTTTACCTGAATCGGCCAATTCTACGCAAATGCGAAAACATTTCACCGCCAGGGATATACTCTAAAACCATATATAGATTGGAATTGTCCTTTAAAAAAAAAAAAAAAAAATCAACGAAAAGAATTAAAAGAAGGAAACCGGGAAAGATCAAAAAAGAAATGGAATTGGATCTCGCATTAATCTCATTACTCTCTCGTTCATGTTTGGCTATTTGACTCCTGTTAGAGAGTAAAATATGGGCATGATGCCAATAATTTCTTTTTTAAAATTTTAACTCTCATCGGAACATGAAAAAAAATTACTGGAAAGTAAAAGTAACTGCTCTAAATGCAGTATCTGTTTGAACCCTATTAATATACCTTAAAATGAAATTCTAAGCTGACGAGAAAAGGAAAATTGATAGCTTGAAGTATCCTTTTTTCATTTAGTGTATGTTCCACTTGCTTCAGTTTTACAACCTTAAAAAAGCAATAAAATTTCAGATCAAAATTTTTTCTTTACAAGAAAGAAATTATTTTATTTATACTTTCAACTAACCTTCTGTTTGTCAAGTATTTTCATTGCGTAATAGTCTTTAGAGGCTCTATGTTGGACTAACATAACCCGACCGAAGGAGCCCGTCCCTAGTGTTTTAATTCGATCAAAATCATCCAAACCAGCTGTATTCTATCAAAAGCACAGAGTTATTAACTACCATTAAAAACGATTAATTTGCTCAAATTACCTTGTCAGGATTTTTCCATTTCTCTTCAAAATCTTCTTTAGCTTTTTCTAAAAATTCTTTAACTGCAGAGAGACAAATAAATAGCAATAAATAATCAAGTAATTTAAATTAATTATATCGAGGATAGCGATACTTATTAAGAGAAAATAAAAAAGCAAACATAATTAAGCAGTTCTTCTTTCGTAATTAGTGTTTGTCACTCGAGCCAAAACATTTTTCTCATCCAATCACAAACGAGATTCATCAATATCATTTTTTCTCTCCCTAACCTTTTTGGCAAACTCAGATGCAAAAAAATACTCATCACTTTCTCTACTCATTTTTAATAGCTCGAAATAAATATATGTCAACGTTCACAAAAATCCATTATTTATAACCCGGAGGTGTTTATTAGCGCAATGACTGCACCACTTAAAAATCGTTAAAAAATTTTCCGGAAAAAAATCTATTTATAAATTTTAAATTTTGGCTCTAAAAATCAGCCAAAAGCTAATATTGAGTTCAAAAAAAAATTTTATAAGAAAAAAAAAATCAATCAACCGCTTGGCCACCGATGCGTGTTTACATATTTCAGACGTGTGCAAAGCCGTAGCTAAAAAGGGGTTGATCATTACCCGTATCGTGGATCCCCCAATCAAAGAATGCATAAATCAATCGATGAAAACCCACCTGAATCATCGATATGCCACACCTGCTCATCACTCTCGGTTCGAGATTGTTGTTCCTCCTCCTCGTCATCATCATCCTCCTCACTGCTACTCATGGCTCCTCCGACAACTATCACCTCAGCTCTCTCCCTTTTCACTCATCACAGTCTTTTAAAAATACTAGACTAAATAAGAAGGGGTTATAGACTGCCCCTTGTTTTCCCGCCAAAAATTCTTGTACCCTAAGAAATCATTTGATGCTATTTTTGGCTCAGGATGGATCCATAAATTGGTTCCGAGGGTGGATCTAAATAGAGGGGGTGAAAAGGAGTTTTATTTTACGGAATGCGAGCACGCGCCAGGTGACATAAGATGGTGGTTTGGAAGGGTCCATGCATTCATTGGCACACTTTTGCTCCAAGCACCACGAAAAACAAAAATAAGCCTCGTGCCATGTTTTTTCCAGAACTGAAACGAATAAAACTCGAATATTTAATAATTTTTTTAAGCAAAAAAAAAATTAATTAAAATTATTGTTATTAATTTTTTAAAATCGAATAATTAAAATTTTAAACTCGTTTCAGAAACGAATGTTTGGAAATTAGAAATGATATGTACGAAATCAGTGAAGAGGAAGATGGCCTCCATCAAGTTTTTTTTAAAGCTGCGCTTTGAGCGAGTGATTATGGGAAATAGAAAAATTTGGTCGAAAGATAAACAGGTTCGATTCAATAAAAGCTTGTTTTTGAGTTGTTTTTTAAAAAATTAAAAAATTTTAGCTGATGAAATTCTCGAATTATTTTAAAAAATTAATCTTGGGTTAAATGAAACCGTGAATTATTCAACGTGTTTTAAATCTTAATGATATTTTTGTTGGATTAGATGTGTTTAAAAAAAATGGAAGGTTGGTTTTGTGGAGAAAAATTATGAACATCGATTATCAATTTGGTATAATAGGATACATACATTTAGGTTGACGTTCCGTTCTGTTTTTAAAGCACACGCCCGCAATATTTAATTGAATATTAATGTTTTGCACAAGAATTGAAAGTTAATTCAGTTTTTTCTTTTTTTTTCCTAAAAATGTAAATAATAATTTACTCGTTAAATCTATACTCGCGAATTAAGTAATTAAATTCAAAACTCTTTTTTTATGAATTTCAAACAGTCAAGAATGAACGTGGGCGAGTTTTTGAATTCAAACGAAGTAAATAACCAACGGAAATGCAATGGTTTTTCCCTAAAAATTTAAAATATAAAAAATTTACACTCATAATTAATAAAAATAATTTTTCAAATTAAAAAAAAAAAAAAAATTTTTTTTAAATTCTTCAACCAAAAAAAAACCAGATCCATAATTCAAGTGTTTATCACAACAGCGAAAAAACCGGACTCGATGAAGTAATCGAATCACATCGTACATAAGATATTGAACATTTCTTTTAACCTTATCCTTTCCCTCGTATTTTAAACACGTAAAGAAAATCAAAAACGATACCAACGTGAAATACACATGTACGAGCAAACAACAACAGCATTCGCGACCATCGATCACAACGAGAAACAACAAATTTGAAAATTACTTGTCATAACACTTGCGCAGCCACCGTTTTCAATTCTGCAGTGACAAACCCCAATACGAACCTTTTTGTTTACGAAAAAACTAACCGATGGGAAGCGTAACGTCTTATAAAAAGCGTCAGAATGATGTTTTTTCATGGCGCCACTCACCATTTTCTGCAGGATCTCCCTTTTTAGCCGTGGCCGCATTTCCCATGGCGGCGCTTGACCAGTGCCTTTAACTTTGCCGTGACCACACCTTCAACCTTCACCTCACCTCGTGTCCACCGAACAGGGAGATGGGTTTTTGGTCAAATTTTGATAAACTACACAAACCAGGATCGGAATCTCCTCATACGCCAATTGCCTGTGTAGTAGGGGGAGGGGAGGGTGGGGAGAGTCTCCAATACACTGTATCCATCCGCGCTTGTGAAAAGCTAATGTTCGTTGGAGGAAGAGTGAATACGAGCCAGAAATCGAAGGTAGCTTTATTTGACTGTGATTTTTTTATACAAATGTTTTGAGGAAGTATATTTTAGGGATGAAAATGGTCGCGCTCCAATGGATGCGGATTATTTTTGCAATGGCGGATGAGATAGGCGGCCATTGATTGCGCCATAAAATAAATATGGCGATTGAGATTTGTCGGTTGAGAGTTGCTATTGGGAGTCAAGTTGTTTTCATCAATTCGGAGACTAAATGAGTTTTGGGGTGAGCGAACCAAGTTTGCAATGTGGGAAAAAAAGCGATTTTTGGTGGAATGGTGTGGGTGTTGCTATAATGAGAGTGGGTTGGTGAAGAACATTAACCCGGTTGCGCCATCTGGAGATGAAATTATCCACATAGTCGTCAAGGACAAGGCCACAATGTCTGACGCTTCTTTATGATTGGTTGGATAACACAATCCTTAAAATCTTTTTCAAGTTTGTTTTTTGTTTGTTTTTCACTGATGCTAAAAATAAATTTTTCAAATGATATCATTGTATTGGAATAATTGAGAAGCAAAGCATGCAGTCTAATGCTTTGTGTTGTAATGATTTATTTATTTATTTATTTAAATTATAGTATTTCGTTTTTAAAGTATTTTTTTAAATTAATTTACATTTTTAATATCCTTTATTTAGATATGCAAGAGAAAACAATGGGACCAATTTCGGCTATTATTTGACTTATAATCAAAAATATCGTTAAAGGTTTGAAAACTTTTTTATGATACATTAACATTTTACACATATCACATTTAATATCGTTATTTTATGAAGATGTGACCCTATTTTTTTGTGCAAATGCTTAAAGATATCGTGACTTACGGTATGTAAGATGTTTCAGAGGATCTTTAATTAGCTTGAAAATTTCGAGATTTAAATTTTGGTGATAAATTTTGGGAAATATAAAAATCTAATGCGCAATTACTATTAATCCTCGGGTCAAAGAAAAACAAATTGAATATATAATCAAGTCAGCATTTGAATAAATAAATTATCTCCCAGTGATTTTTTTTTAATTTAAATTTTTATAAAACCTTAGAAACTTAAATTGCTTTAGTAAGACTGTACCCTTCTCGAGCTAAATTCAGATTCGAGAATTACTTAAAATATCTTTGTCCTTTTCTAGGAAATTTTTAGTACCTTCTAAAAGTTTCCATCAAAGGCTTCTAATATATAACGAGATAAAAGAAAAAGGCTTAAAATTTTCCCAGAACACATTTAAAAAAACTCCCCCAACAAAAAGCAACAAAAAGAAAAATATGAAAGCCAATAACCCTAGGCATAAATCCTAGTAAGAACCAATAACCGAATATAGAGTCAAAAGAAATGAAAACAGTCTTACGTCAGCTGCAATAAGTTTAGGTAAGATTTAGAGGTTATATTGGTTCAACTGAAACTCGGAATTTTACTTCAGGGTTTATAGTGACAGAGTAAATATTGGGTCTTGAGATTCAGAAATAGAAGTAGAAACAATAAATAAATAATTAGTTAATTAGGAATCATCTGCTATGCAAACATTACTAAATACAATTTTCTTGGAGACTTTGCGGGAACTGGTTTTATTGATTTATCTTTATATTTTATACATTATGTATGTACATAATTCAATTTTACATCTGTTGCTTACGAAACTTAGTGCATTTTCAGAATATTAGCAATTAATTGAGGTTAGTTACTGCAGAACCTAACTTTTAGTGTTTGATTTTATTGGAAAACTAGAAATGGAGGCTTCTATTTTTAGGAATGTATTAGTGTTATCAGTAATTCATGACATAATCTATCAGATTTATGCATGTCCCTGTTTTTGGAAATGTAATGCAACTGGAATTAGGATCGAAAAGGTTTTTCTTAAGCTTTTAAAAGTTGTATCCAGATGCTAGTTTAAGTAGAGTGATTAATAAGATGTTGAAAAGGGTTAATTTGATGGCTCGTCTTATTTGTGGAAATGATTCATTAAGTCTATAGGTTTAACTTTGCTTATTTTAAATCACAGTTACAAATTAAACTCAAATCAGACATCGAGTTTAAGTGAAACCAGACACTACATTTATTTTCCTAATCTCTTTGCAATCTTTGATAATTCAATTACGGCGAATTAGTTGATATATTCCCTCTTTAAGTAATCAATCTTTGAGCAAATGATGTAGTTTGGATTTATGTGATTATAAAATTTAAAATTGAAAATTGAATTTTTTAAATAAATTTGACTATTCACAGTGGAATTCAATTCTTTTTTTTAGAATTTACAAAATTGTCACACCATCAAAATCAATAACAATTTTAAATGAGTTATTATGCGCATGTTCACTTCTGCACTTGCAAATAGAATCAATGTTGCCCATTTTGAATTCCCATTACGGGAAATATGGATTAAATCCAATAACTTGAGACCGAATAAAATTCTCACTAAAATGATTTAAGCTGTAACAAAACGAAGGCAAAGACAGCAATAAGTAACTTAAACGACTAAATGCAGCTAAACAGCCCCATAAAATAAGGAATATTGGAGACACGCAGCAGACAAATCAACCCATTAGTTAAGTTACACTTGCACCGGCACAGCAATTTACCATTAACTGCTATTGGATTGCCGTCGAACTTAATTTCTATTTACGAGTTAGCAACTCTAGCAACCGTAAGATAAAAAAAATTCAATAATCACCTCAACTAATACACTCATCGATGATTGAAAACAAAAACACTTAAATAAACAAAACCTTAAGCTAATTAATCGACACTTACATCTCGTTAACGTGACAATCTCACTAGGCTGACTATTGCCATACTTGTTGACAGCCAATACTCGAAATTCGTACGACGATTCCTCTCTCAAGTTTTGAATTGTTGCGTACGTCTTCATGGGCGGCGAATCGCACGCCTGAGTCCAGACTCTCAATTCCAAATCCCGCTTTTCCACCACGTACTTATCCAAGACATCAGCTCCTTTGTGCTCAGGAGGACTCCAACGCAGTTCCACACTGTCGGCAGACGATTCCACGAGAGTTGGACTTCGTGGTGGACTGGGCACACCTGCTAAGGTTCCATCGTGACAGATGGCACCGTTTTATAGTGAGTTTGGTTCATAACAATAGGATATTGGGGCCTTTGTCACACAGGTTTCTTTTTAACGCTACGTTGAATAGGGTTTACGGAATAAGCCCTTTAATGATGGATGAACTAATTTTTGGGGTTACGACGAAGGGAATTTTTAATATACACATAATAAAATGTAGGATACACATCGAAAAAAAATGTATGGATCGATTGTTATTGATCAAACGGACACCACAACACGCGCATTTTACAGGGTTTTACGAATTTTCTGTTTTTTTGGAATAGGAAATTGAAAATATATTTAAAATATATACTAATTACTTACAATGCCCCTCGTGTAATCCCGAGCTCATATCCCTGGGCCCGTCGATGGGACCGGGTGGTAATGAATCTTCTAATGGCCGGAATGTACCAGGCCCTACAGCATCGGCTAAAAAGAAAAAAATAATTTTTTTTCCTTAATTATAAAGTTATATAATGTTTCTAGGTTAAAATTGCATCCAAATATAGTATTAGCAACCTATTTCCTCGTGATTTAATATCTATTTTTTGTAATTTCCTTCTTTTTTTTTACACCTCAATAATTCCTATTAATTGAATACCTTGGAAATTAAAAATTACTAGTTATTTTTAGAGAAGAAAAAAAATCTTTTAAATAATTCGTGGGCAATAAACTTAAACGCGCATGCGTAAACGCGATGCGCAAGGAATTTTTAAAAAAGATGTTTAGTGCTACCCACTGGGGATTTTTCGATGGAAATGAAAAGATAAGTAATACGAGATGATAAAATAAAAAGATATGAAAATTCCACATTCGATAATGAGTAATTTTTTAAAGCCGAAAGTACAAAAGCAAATTTTACAATTTTTTCAATATAAAACAGAGTAGCGAAAATGAGATCTAAATATAATGAGTTTAAAAATAAATTTACCTGTTGAGAGAGAGAGAAAATGGACGAGTTTTGTAAACGACGATTTGATTAATTATTTTTTGCACCACCTGTAATTTACTTATCGGATATAACGAGACAACGCCCTTTGGAAGAAAAGACCCGGGTTTTTAAAACACGTTCACAGGCACTAGGTGCGAATCGTAATCGTGCGGTCCGGGGAACAATATGTGGTCGGAATGCACATGCGTGTTAGATATAGGTAGGTTGGGATATTTGGAAATTGTGATAAGATGTGCAGTGGCCCAGATATGAGGGTTTTGATCGAGATCGACGCTTTGCGAATCGAGAAAAGGATTTTTCGCGCGATCCTCGAGCGAAGAAATGGGTTGTGTGCTTTTACTTGTCGCTATCTATTCTTTTTTAAGAGCTACAAATTATTTTTACACATGCATCAACTCGAAGAATCCAACGAAAAAATGCTCGAAACTAATTTTGCTTTTCTTTTGTTTAAAAAACAAAAAAAAATTGGTGTTTTTAAAAAAAAAATTGCAAAAACTGCATTTGATTTATCAATGTTATCGAAAGTTAATAAAAATCGTTTTAGGTTTTTTTATATTAAAAATTGTACTGATTATTTATGGTCTTTAGATCCTTGCAATCGATTTTTAGGTTTTTTACGAGCCTATTGAAATTATAATTGAAATTATAAAGGTGATTTAAAGTAGTTATGTAACGAGTGCTTAAAAATATCGGTAGGTGGCAGCACTTGTTTGGCACTGAAAGCACTGATCGATCAGAATTGACCCGAGGTTAAACCATACACTTTAAAAAATATATATAACAGTTTAAACCGCTATTTCTTACCGGATTCACCAGTTACGCAAAGCAAATTGAAAAAACATAACGGGCAATTATCCAACATAATTTCAATACACCTTCGTCTATTGACCTTCGGGAACGAGGTGTATGGATCGCCAACATCCATTGGTAAAAGACATGCGATATATAATTTCAACGTTGCGTAGCAAATAAAGATAAGTAAAATACATATTACCACTAAATACCTGAATTTGAGATAAGATAGCGAATATTTTTATCCATTTCACACATTTGAAACAATCAAAAAATAAATATTAAATTTTATAGTCGATAATTTTTTTTTCTACTTTTCAGAGGAAGGAAATATTTAATTTACCTGAAGGTAAACTTTTCTTCTTTTTCCCGCCAAAAAACCACGACATGGCGATCAAAGAAGATTTTCGAAGGACGTAATTTTTTGATGAGCTCCAGATGTTGGTGCCTGGACCTCGAGATATTTCCTTGAGACACAAATACGAGACGACACCGGGCCCGAATTAGTAACGAAGGTTCCTTCGGAGCGGCCCCTTTTGGTAAAAAACTCGAGGGTTGGTTGGTGTAAATTGCTCGTCAAGAGATTTCGTACGCGGCCATCGTATGTCACACAATCCGGCCTCTAGTACACTCTGCGAAGAAAGTCATTGCGATAGATAAGATTAGATTGCTATGAAATAACAAATAGGTTCCACGCGATCGGTCAAGCAAATAGCAGACGACCCCTGTCCAATGTAACAGATAAGATGATCATTTTCTCCACCGAGGGCGCTCTCTACATCGGCTTTAAATAACCCGTTTCTTAAGGGGCTGTTTATTGTAATTGGTTTAAAAGACCAAGCATGTTTAGTTTTTGCGTGTTTATTTTGGTTTTTACAAAATTTATGCCGACTTTTTTTGAGCTTTGGAATGATGACAATTTTTGATATTTTAAGCGTTTGTAAATTATGTTTGATATGAGATTTTTTTAATTTGCTGAATAACTTACCTTATTTGATGGTAATTTTAAAAATTGGGCTTGATAATGTTGGAAAATGATGGAATGACATCATTGAAACTGTAGGAAATTACTTTTTCCTCATTACTGATTCAGCAGCAATTCATTGGGTTTCAGGTTGAGGACTTGATACACCTGTGATTGTGACGATGTGTTTGAATATATCCTCAAAATAGATTCGCTCGGGCTTTTTGTTGATTATTCAACAACATACGGAGTTAGTGCATTGCGAAATCTATCGATTTAAATCATTTATTTTTACGTGTGTTTTGTTGTAATAACAAAATTTATTTAAATGGAGAATAACAACTTACGTAATAATAAATTTACACTTTAAATGCAGTGTCAATTACATTAACTCGGTTGTCAATTCTAGGTCTCCGTAGAAATGGGTTTATTTAAATTTAACGAAAGAGGGCGAGTTATCATTCGTTTAAAATCGATTTTAAAAACATAGAATAAATTTATTGTAAATCTTAATCTGATTAAAAATTTTCATTGGATTAATTTTAATGAGTAATTAAATTCATGTAATAATTACATCTTTTTAATACCTTCGAGATGCTCGTACACGTCACGTCACAACAATTGTTGTCATATCATGGCGAACGTGGTATTTCTGCATCCCGATCTGGGAATCGGAGGCGCCGAACGATTAATAGTGGACGCAGCTGTGGCATTGAAGAACAAAGGTCACAACATAACAATACTAACAGCCCACCACGATCCAACACATTGCTTCAAAGAGACGATCGACGGCAGTTTGGATGTAATAAGCACCGGTGATTGGTTACCCCGTAGCATTTTCGGCAAATGTCACGCATTGTGTGCCTACATTCGGATGGTTTATTTATCCCTATATTTAATGCTGATAGCCAGGATAGCTGTGGACATCGTTGTCGTCGATCTAGTCTCGGCATGCATTCCAATGCTTAAAATTTTCCGAGTTCGAGTTCTTTTCTATTGTCATTTCCCGGATCAACTTTTAACGAAGAGAGAAACGTTTTGGAAAAAATTATACAGAGCTCCGATAGATTTAATGGAAGAAGTGACCACTTCGATGGCCGATAAAGTGGTTGTCAACAGTAAATTCACAGGTGATGTAATAGAATTTTCGTATTTTTAATTTTTAATAATTTCAATTTTTTGTTTAGCTTCAGTTTTCAAATCAACATTTCGACGCATTCAGACCCAACCTGAAGTTGTGTATCCGTCATTAGATTTTAGCAAATTTGATCGCCCAATCGTAGTCACATCGAGTAATATTAAATTGTCAGATGTTCGTACACTTTTTCTTTCGATTAATCGTTACGAACGAAAGAAAAATATCGGATTAGCATTAAAAGCAATGAGTCAGATTAATAATTTAATTTAAGGAAATTTAATTATATTAAATGATTTCTTCTTTTAGATATACTTCGTGAACGGTTAGACAATAGCATGTGGAATGGCATTCATTTAATAATCGCGGGCGGTTACGATTCGATTGTTAGCGAAAACGTCGAATATCATCGCGAGCTCGAAATTTTGGCCGAAGCTTTACAATTGGATTCGAATCATGTCACTTTTCTTCGTTCCGTGGACGATGAAGAGAAAAGATCGTTGCTGCATCATTGTCGTTGTTTGATTTACACGCCAGAAAATGAACATTTTGGAATAGTTCCTATCGAAGCTATGGCTATGGGTCGACCGGTTATTGCGGTTAATAATGGAGGGCCGACGGAAACAATTGAAAATGCAAAGACGGGATTTTTATGCGAACCGAATTCGAAATCGTTTGCCGATGCGATGGAGACTTTGGCTAGAGATAAAGATTTGGCTTTGGAGTTGGGGCAAGTTGGTCAGAAGATTGTAAGGCAGAGGTTCGCTTACAAAATGTTTGGGGATAAATTAGAAGATATTGTGTTTGAATTGATGGGTAAGAAAACGAAATAAGATATTTTTTATATTAATATTATTAAACTAATATTTGTTTTGTTTATTATAATAATGAAATTTGATATAAGACAATTTGTATATTTATATTGATAAATATTGAAATAAAATCACATTAGTTTATTCCGTTTTTGAAGTTTTTGTATTCAATTGTGATGTAGTTTTATGAGATTTACAAAAACCTTTTTCTTTAAAAGACTAATTTGATATATTAGCACGAGATGTCGTTAAATCATGTTATTTTTATTTATTTATAAGAAGCTGAAGTAGTTTAAATGTTTAATATATATTTTAATTATTTTTTAAGATTATTCTTAAAAGTAAACAATGACAAATTTAGTTTCGTTTTATTTTATATTTCAGATGCGCATGCGTATTAATGTTTGGTTTTGATTCTTATCCACATGTAGTCAATTCACAACGCAATGGCGGCAACTTCTAAATTTATTATCACAGTTCTATGGTTTGTAATTTTATTCTACGGGAACGATTCATCTAAGTTGAATGTACCTCGTGTTCTTTTACCTTACTCTTCAGTGGCAGTAATAAATTTCACTTTGGAAGTGTCCGAAGGCGGTTGTTACAAATGGTAAAATTTCCAGCTCCCAGATCAGCCTTAAAACACTATTAAAAACAATTTTTTTTAATCCCGTAGGAAGTCAATCAGACCCGAGATAATTTCAGTGCGAATGTTAGAAAAAAATCCACATCGACATTGCTCAACTAAAGCGGTAGTTACAGTTGTATCTCGTCATCCCGTGAGACAAACAAGTTTAATTCTTGCTCAAGACGATTGTGAGTCTTGAGAAAAAAAACATTTGAAAGTTGCCAAATGAGTAAAATATTAATTAATACTTTTAAGTGACTGGAAGTGTCCTACATTGCGATGTGATTGTTGATTTGATATTCGCATTGGAAATCGTTCGAACAACCGCAGAATTGTATCTGGACGATGCACCCGAAAAAATAATTGCTCGAGCCAAAGATAAAACTGGTAATTTAAATAAAAATTAATCGTTTTAATATTTTAATATAAAATTTAATACGAACATAGGTGACACATTTTCCAGCTTAGAAGGATTATTATTTGATTGGTCATTAGTTACTGATACTGATTCTGATTCCGATGATATTGTTGAAGCCACTAGTGTGATCAGGTAGAGCAAACTATAAATCGTTGTTCCATTTCACTTATAATTTTTTTTTAGAACAATACCCTTTGTAAAATCAAAATACGATGCACCAATGAGTATAAAATACTTAGAACAAGATGGACACGAAGGATATATGATTTTAGTTGAAGGAAAATCAACAGGTTCTGCTAAAATTACAGTAAAATTATTAGATCCTGTATACAAAGTAAGAAGTTTGAATAAATTTTTATTTTTAATATTAAACTAATTTTCACGAATTGATAGGATATTTTGAGCGAAGAAATAACTATTTTTGTTGTTGCAAATGTCATTTTAAATCCTGCTTATGATCTTTATTTAATACCTGGAACACGGGTTCATTATAAAGTTGAAAGATTACAACAAGGAAAAGCATACGGTAATTAGATTTTATAATATTTATAATTAATTTTTTTTAAATTCATTTATAAATTAATAGAAATTGAAATGCCGTCTGACCAATTTTACTTGGAAATTGTTGGACCTCCTGTTATAAATTTGGATAAAATATCGTGTATTATAACCGCGTTAGACATCGGTTCCACGACTGTCGTTCTTAAAGACAGAAGTAAACAGAATTTTAAACGATTTTATGTAATTAATTTATCATATATTCTAGATGTTAAAATGTGGGAACCGCTTAGGCAACCAATTTCCAGAGTGAACATCGTTGTGCCTCATCATTTAGGTAAATACTTAATGTAAGTTAATCCCATGTCACTAAAATCATATTAATTCTATATCAGAGATAGACATTCAACCTTATGGCAATTGGTTATTAGAAATTGGAAGACCCTACACTATTTTAATGACAGTTTTTGATTCGAGTCACAACGAAATATTTAATTCTGATGTAATTTAAATTCTTTTAGATTTTAATTAATTGTTTTAATTTATAGTTTATAATTTTTTAGGAGCTCCGAATAAATTTAATTATGCCAGAAGATACTATGCAAATAATAAGTTCAACGTCAAATGGGACATTTTATGAAGTTCTTCCATTAAAAATTGGTGTTGTTCGATTAGAAGCAATTTTGAGTCTTAAGAATTTAAAGGTTTGGTAATCTTTTAATTTCAAATTACATATGTGAATTACATATTTTACATTTTTTTAGTCAAATGTTGTATTTATTACTGAGCAAATTTCCGTTTCCCAAGAAGTTGAAATTTGTGAACCCGTTGTTATATCACCGGCAGTTGTCGTGTTGCCGTGGGATCCGATTAATAAACCGATGCAAAATATGCTTCTATTGGTAACAAAATTATTGATCTCAAACAATAAGAAATTTAAGTTTTAATTGTGGTTTTAGGCCTCGGGTGGAGGAACTGATAATTATATATGGTCATCAGATAATTCTAAAGTTGTTAGCGTTAATGAAGAAGGGGAATTATTAGCGATAGCGTCAGGTTCCGTTAATGTGACTGCTTCAAGTTCTAGGAATCCATACATAATTGGCACATCGAATGTGATTTAAGAGAGGACTTCTTATGTTTCAAAAAATTTTATTGATTACTTTTGTACTTCTGTATTTAGATTTTAATAATTCCCGTAACTGGTTTACGTGTTATAACAACTAATTATGAAACTGAAGTTAATCAAGAAATCATGCTGTCAGTAGCATTATACGGTAGTAGGACACTGAAGCCAAGTAAAATCGAATTTGTATGAATATGAACTGTAATGCTAATTACATTTTGTTTTCAGACGATACTCAAAAGATTGCATTTACCGATTGCCGATCATTGGCTGTGAAAATAGAAATTTCTGATCCTAAGAAATTCGATTATATATTTGGTATGTAAAGTAGAATAATTTGTTACAGGATCTGGTTTATAATAAATTTGTATATGTAGATCAAGATGCTCTACCGACTGATGAGGCGTGTATCTTTTTTAGACTGAAGTCGAAAGCTGAAGGCAGTACCCAAGTAACAGTTAAATATTTTACTGGGGAAGTCGAATTGAAAAAGACATTAGTAATTGCAAGTTATAAACCACTTACAGTAAGTCTAATGACACTCATAATACAAAGTAAACAAACTTCTAATTTTTTTAAGCCTATTACCGTCAAACCCGAAATAGTTCTTGCCTTAGGATCTGAGAAAGATATTGGGTTCGAAGGCGGACCTCGTGCTTGGGTACTTAAGCCCGAATCACATGTAAAAAACGTCTCGGTTTATAATGCTACTTTAGCTAGTGCTATATTCAAAAGTAGTATTGCCTGTAAACAAAGTAAGTGTGATGTTGCAAAGCGATATTTAAACTAAATTCTCTAATTCATTAATTTGTAGAAGACGCACACGTCTTTACTGTGTATTGTAGATCAGTAGGCAAAACGGTTTGTTGTGTATTAAATTGATATGCACGCAAAATTTAAAACAATAATTTTTTATTTATTAGACTGTGAAGTTAGAAGTTGGAAA
>JAQFZU010000420.1:0-27275 GCA_034696185.1 Henia vesuviana | reverse complement strand
CCTCTGCTGCTCAAAATGACTGTAAACGTCAGCTGGAATTTCGTTTGGAGATAGAGAATTCAATAAAAGTTTCGCGATGGTTTCGGATTCGTTTTTCGCTCATTTTGGCTCATTTTGGAATTTTTATTTATTTTTTTTTCTTGTAATCGATTATAGCATTTATTTGTCATTGTTTATTTCTGAGTAGAAAGTCTGTTGTTGAGTCATTAAAAGGAAATAAATGTGCTTATCAAGTTTTTTTTTTAAATATTTTATTTTTTTTCTGTTGATTTTGCTGCGTCGTAAACAACGAAGGAATTAATGGCTAAGATTAGACGTTGATGATTTAGTAAAGAGTAATTTATGGAGTTGATTTTTATGTTATGGTATTAAAGATGATGATAATGGTCAAAAGACTGATTAATGTTTGCTTAAGGGAAATGTTTCATCAGTCGTCAGGATGGCCGAGTGGTCGAAGGCGCCAGACTTAAGTTGCTTAAAGACTTCTGGTCCGCGAATGCGGGCGTGGGTTCGAACCCCACTCCTGACAACATTTCATCTTTTTAAAAAAATTTTATTTAAACTTTAAGTTAATGTGAATATATAGTTTCTAGAGTGACTTTATTTTATTCGTCAGGATGGCCGAGTGGTCGAAGGCGCCAGACTTAAGTTTGTTAAAAGCTTTCTGGTCCGCGAATGCGGGCGTGGGTTCGAACCCCACTTCTGACAAATTAATGTTTTATTTTTTTTTTTAAGTTTAGAGGTTTTAAAATTAGTTTGGATTTGGTTTAGTGTATTAAACATTTATTTTTTTAAATAATTTATGACTATTTTTTTATTTATTGAATTTATAGACTGAAATTAAGTTTTCGTTATGTATTGAAACGTTTTAAAATAGTTGTTGTATTTTATATATTATAAAATTATTGTTTATATATTTAAATTAAGGTATTGGTTGTTGCAGTCAGAATGGCCGAGTGGTCTAAGGCGCCAGACTTAAGCTAATGTACGTTGGTTATCTGGTCCGCAAATGCGGGCGTGGGTTCGAACCCCACTTCTGACAAATTTTTTTTTTTTTTTTTATTTAAAATATTTACAGTAAATTATTAACAGAATAAAAACATAAAATATAACAATTTCTAAAACATTTTTAGAATTTTTTTTTCTATTTTTTTTGAGAATATTATTAGCGTTGTCACCGCCATTAATTCGAATTACTTCAATTACTTTGCTTGAAGTAACTCAGATTTATGTTATACCTAAAATATTATCCGACAAATACATTTCGACGATTTGTAACAATAATTTACAACATTTTTTACCACAGTCAGGATGGCCGAGTGGTCTAAGGCGCCAGACTTAAGCCTTTGTTGGTTATCTGGTCCGCAAATGCGGGCGTGGGTTCAAACCCCACTCCTGACAATACAAATTTTTTTTTTTATTTGTTAATTAAAAAAATATTTTTCCTCAAAACCATAAAAAAATCCATTCCTCGCACAAAATTAATTTTCCCGTTAAAAATAAATTTTTTCTTTTCAAAACAAATTTTTATAAAACCAAGAAAACACGTAACACATTTTTTTTAATTCATTAAAAAAAGACAACAACCCCGAAGTAAAATTCCTTCCAAAACTAATATCCAAGAAAATAAAAACAAATATTCTTCTTAAGTAATTAAAATAAATTTATGCATTAATACAACATCCACAACAAAGAAAAACAACAAAGAACGACTTTACCGACTTTAACTTCGAGCCGTCGTAAGGGTCAACGACCTCTCACGATCAAAACTTTAAAACTAAACCCATCTCACAACAAAATGACGTAACAAAAACGCCCCCACAAAACATTTCATTCCCCAATTCTAAACGCCGAAAACAAACATTCATAAAAGCATAAATCACAACACTTTCGTGCCACTGCACCGTTTATTACAGTTAGAAAATATTATCAAAGAATGCAAGGCCATTTAACAACTCATTTAGACAAAACTGCAAAGATATGTTCGCTAGAACTCTCTCTTATGCAACAGAAATCGATATAAACACCAATCAAAGCACTTTTAAATAAAAAAATAAAAAGCAAACATAAATTTCATAATATTTTAACAAAAATCACATTTTATAACGTCATTTTCATCATCGACTAATAAAATAAACAGGTGCAGCGAGTCGTTGTAATTAATTAATCAGGTCAGATTATAGGCTGGAAATGATGATTCGATTGAATTTAATCATAATGAATTATAAATTTCCAGGAAACGAAGTCAAAGTTATGAGAAAATTTTTATTAATCGTAAATTATAAATGACGTGTATTTCTCGGTTCGGTAAACACATAAACAAACGTCTTTTAAAAAGCGAAAAGAAAAATATTTGTTGTTAATATTACGTTGCAGTGTGTCACGTAACAAACTCAAATCCCCACAGACTTTATTTCTGCAACTGCACTTTAGGGTCAACAACTGGAAAACGAGCGAATTCGAGGTTGTGGACAAGGCCGAAGACAATTTCGAGGAACCCATTTAATTCGTGCGCAAGAAAATGAAGAAATTTTACGTTTCGTTTAATAAGACGTTTTATTTTTATTTAATACACTTTTAAATGGCTGAAATTTTTAATATATAAAAATATTTGTATTTAATTGTATATCATTTAATAAGAATAAAATTACGTCACAATTTTGTTTGTTTTTTTCGCATTGATTTTTGCATTGATTTTTTTTTTTAATATTTATAATTAAATAACGAATTGTTTTAAAAATTCAACTTCCTCGTAATTTTTAAAGCAAATGAGAGTTGAATAAGAAATTTCACACATGTTTTGTTCAGTGGTGGGTGTAAAAGTGTGCCGATTTGTACAGAAAACGCGAGTTGTCGTGACGTAACGAACAATCGGTTTCGCCCACGCAATCGATGCGGGCGCAGAGGGGGCATTGAACTCCGCGCACATGTGGTTTGAGAGGAAAACTGTGGGTTCCCCAGTTGCTACATTCATGTAAAAAGGGAACGAGACCTACTTTACTTTATACTTTTTTTTACTCTTCCCTTCTTTTATTCAATTTGATTTATACGTAAATCCATGTTTGCAAACGGAAACGAAAACATTGAAAAACTTTTCAATTTCGACTACGAACGTGGGTTTGAATTACGTCATGAGGGACGGTCCCATGTTATTATAATAAAAAGATTAAAATCATAATATTTATTGTAATATTTATATTCAGAATAAAAGAAAAAATTTTATGTAAAAAAAAATAATAAATTTTAAAATTTTTTTATCAGGAAGTTTGATGACGAAATTGATCCACCACCTGTTCAAGTATAATAATTATGTGCCATTTGAGACTGCATAAAAAAAAGTTTGAAAAAAAACCAAACTCGCAACTGTTATTTATCCATTTGAAATAATCCAGTTAAACATTCACGAAACGAGCTTCACTTCCATTTAAAAGCTGCAACTGGAGAGCTTTCATAGAAATATGAATGCAAACAGCAGCGGTGAGTTGTGACGTCACATTATCGGAGTCGCGATTCATTTATAAAAGAGGCTCCGGTGCGTGGAACACACAACACATCTCGTATCGACTCACGATATACTCTCGAAAGCACCTGTTTCAGTATACGGCAGCATTCGACGACAATGCCAAGCGCTTCCGAAAGCTCCGTTCAACTGCTGGTGCAACAGAGCGCCGAAGGTGAGAAAAGCAAAGCCAAGGATCACTACAAGGTTGTGGCAATGGGTGCGACAAGGGTCGGCAAAACTGCCATCATTTCGCAGTTTCTCTACGATCGATTCGTGCCGCATTACAAACAAACTTTGGAAGAGTTGCATCGCGGCGAGTACAACGTGGCCGGTTGTCCACTCACTTTGGACATTCTCGATACTTCGGGAGCTTATTACGAGTTCCCAGCCATGAGGGCTTTGGCAATCAACAACGCCGATGCTTTTCTTCTCGTTTATTCGGTCGACGACGCAGCAAGTTTCGAAGAAGTACGCAGTTTGAGGGATCTGATTTTGTCTTCGAAACCGTCGAGTCCGCTCGTCGTCGTGGGAAATAAGACGGATTTGGAGGCGGAGAGGTGGCAGGTGAGTCGGGAAACTGCCGAAACGATCGTTACGATTGATTGGGAGAACGGATTCGTTCAAACTTCGGCTAAGGATAATGTGAACATTGTCAATGTCTTTAAGGAATTACTCGCTCAAGCGAGGGTTCCGTACGCGTTGAGTCCGGCCGTCAGGAGACGCAGGCAATCTCTTTCTCTTCCTGGTCATCATTCGGACCATTATCACAGCAAGAAACTTCTAAAACGTCATAGTTGCAATATTTCGTAAAAAAAAAAAAATTTTTTTTTTTAATTTAAAATTTTTTAATTTAAAATTTTTTAATTTTAATTTTTTTTTATTGTACATTTTGATAAATAATCAATTGTAGAATATTTTCATTAATTTTATAAAATTTTATTTAAATTTTTATTTAACTTTTGGTATCATTTTACATTTTCTTGCGTAAGAATCTCGAGTTAAAAGTCATTTTTAATTGTTGCTAAAATTAGTCATGGGACCTTACCAAAAGGTCATTAATGAAAACAACATGTAATTATGTAGTTACTTGACTCATAACGTGACACTTATTACTCCCAAAAACATAAACAGGAAGATGTCTTTTGGCCTAGATTTCAAGGTTTTAATAACAATTTTGTAATACTTGAATTAACTGATGTCATAAAATATGTCGTGTTCTAATCAGTCAAGGGCCTAAATAACGGCTCGTATTCAATCTTATCTTTTGCTCGGTTGTAATGAGAAATCAACATCGGTTTTTCGCTTTGAATGTGATAACGAATTTTCATTTTCTTTTCATTTCACATTCTTAATTTTTATTAATGATTTAAAGTGCGATTTCTATTATTTATTCCATTGATAAATATATATTTGTATTCATTTATTTTATAAAATATGTTTTTGATACTGTAAACTTCGTAAAATTGTTTGTTGATAAAAAAATTGTTATTTATTAAAAAAAAAAACGAATAAACAGGAATTTGAAACGCTTAAATAGTTTTTATTTCATTTCATGTGTAAATTAGGAAAAAACAAACCTCGACATTTTTACACTCGACTTGACAAGTGGAAAAAAACAAAAAAAATAACAAAAACACGAAATTTCGTAATTACGAAATTTCATAATTTCGCACTAAAATACTTTAAGAAAATTTGTTTTGATAACATTTTAATCAACTTTGTTTATATTTTCGCAAGATTTTTTCCATTTAAGAAAACAATAATAAAACTCTCGATGATATCAAAATGCTCCATTTAGAAAATATAATTAAAAACAAGAAAAAACAGGATACAATTTGAACCGGAAAATCACTTTATTATACTCTATTATATCCTTAATTTGATATTTTACACATTTCGGACTACTGTTGCGTAAAAACTCTTTATCTTTATGCAAATTCCAAACGCAAAATTTGATCCAAATAATTTACGAGCGTTTTTGTGGCGCCACAACTTCGTGTCATTAAATGTAAAAAAACTAACATATTTCTCGAATCTTCACGACCATATTTTTGACAATAAAGGACAGTCGTAGTCCCCAGGGAAATCAAATGGCATCACACAACCTTATATGGACTTATACGATAAGGTGCAGACCAAAGTTTGTTCCGCACGCAAAGTTATTTATCGCAAATGTATTTTGTTTAAAATAATAATAAATTATGTCACAACATTTTATAAAATTAAAATTTTATTTCATATAGTTATATATAGACTTTAATGATTAAACTGTCGTAAACAGATGGTGTTGGGTTTAAGAGATGCGATTAAATACATCTTTACTATTGAATGTGAATTTAATTCTGGTTGACAGAAGTCATTTGTTTGTACTGTTTTATGTGTGGTTATACTGGAATTGCTATAGTTTCTGCTAAGTGTTAAATAAATATTTATTACTATTTGTATTAGTTCAACCTTAAAATATTAAAATTTATTATCTTTTGGTGTTTAATTCATTGTAGGAATTGTGTGAGTCACACCATTAACTATAAACTCAAGTGTAAATGACCTGATGAATTAATTATTTAAAAGCTTGTAAAAGGTTTTGGTAAATAATAAACGCATTGTTTTGATTAAAATAGTCGCATTCAGTTAATTGTTTTATTCATTTATCTTGTTTATTAAAAACAAAGAATTATCATTAAGAATCGTTTTCACCTATAGAAAAATTGTTATTAATAAACAAAAAATAAACAAAAAAAAACAGGTAATTGAATTGCAGCTAAGTTTTGGTGATTTTGTAAGTTTTTTTTTTTTAATAATGTGAAAATATACTTGAAAATAGATTATTTGTTGGTCTAATAATGAGGTTATGTAATAAGTGTTGTAATAAGTTTGGTTTTTGCTTTGTGATTCAATTTTGAGTTTCACAAGCATTTTAATCTTAAGTAAGGTAAAACTAGGAAATATTTACAATTTTAAAACTTAATTTATTTTAATATTAATGTAATAAATTAAAGTTTTTATTAAAATGTTTTGTAAATCCGTCACCAGAAGCCAGCATTCGCAGGCGACCATTTTAATAAAGCCTTCGATCGAGATTTGCTCGAGGAAAATGTGGATACAAACGACTTTTTAAAATGAAATATTACTCAGATTGACATTTCAAGCGATGGAAGAAATTAAACAAAAAGTCAACGAAGTAAAAACCGTTATAACATCGACTAAAGATGCTCAGCAAATTGTCAATTCGTTACTGACACTTCATGAGTATTTACCTCAAGTCGATTCGACAGTTTCAATCAAAGATAAACAAACATTTATTCAACAATATTATGTCAGATTTCTTCATTATTTATTGGAAAATGTCGATTCGTGTTGGGAAAGTACTTGGAGTAGTGAACAAATGGAAATATTCGATGATTTTTTCCTAAAAGGAATTTTAAGTGATTCGTTATTGGTATTAGTCGCTGTTATAAGTGAATTAAAGTAAGAAAATAATTATTATAAGGGTTTAAAATTGTATATTAATTGAATTTTATATTTTACAGCTCATCTTACAAGCTCGAAAAATGCGTATCACTTGTGGAAACAATAATAAAACCGAAATATTTATCAAAAATGCTAATAAATTTATGTAAATTAGAGGAAACTTCATTCACAATACACGAATCAACGTGGAATGAATTAATAAACGTCATTATATCACTTCCAGAACGGATGGCGAACAAATTGCAATTGAATAATAAGTAAAATGCTATTAACAAACGTTTAAAATATGAATTAATAAATTATTAAAATTTGCAGATTATTATTTTACCCGGAAAAATACTTTACGAATTTATCGTCGGTGATCGTAATAACATTAAAAACAGTCTCAGATGAATTAAAAAACGAGCGAAATTGTTCTTTGCAATTCACGAGTCGATTATTTGGACGATGTTGTGCTATTGGTCGCTCTGATGAAGTTTTAACGAGTGTTTTGACTTATTTAATTCGAAAAGACGATTTCATCTGGCGCCGATTATGCCGAAAATTCCTATTGTCCATTCCCGATAAACATTTGGAAAATATGTTAAATAGTTTACTCAAATTAATACCCCAGTAAATTACATTAATTAATTTAATTTTACCAAATTTTAATTTTATTTTATTTTATAGGAGTAAATGGATGTATATTGTATTGGGCGATGCTGTAAAGACCAATAGTAAACTCAAGATGCTTTTAACGCAGAAATTTTTATTTTTGCGGACATTCGATGATGTAAAATGTTAAAAAATAATTATTTTTATATTTGTGTATTAAATTATATTTTTTTAGGATCAAGTTTTGAGGAATATTTTAGGATATTTAAACGAGACCGATCAACAGTTATTAATAACAGTAAAATATTTGTTTTTTATTTATTAAATTCGGATTTAATAATTTTTTTTAGGTTTTTAGATCGTTATTGAATGTTTGGGGCGATAAAATTGCTGTTAAACAAACATCAGTTGATCAGCACATGTACATTACACGAGCATTGTTGCTTTCTGGGGGTTTATTAAACTCTGAAAAGCTTTCAGAAATAAAAGGAGGTGAATTTTAATATTAATTGAAATGATTTTTACTAATAAATTTTATTTATTTGTTTAGAATTGATCGTCAAACTCATGGATGGTGTTTCGTGTCATTTAAATAGTCCACACGAAAGGATTAGACTTGTTGGGATGGTCACAGCCGAATGTTTGACACAAATAATCGATCCGAATTCACCTAAAATGAAATTTGAGGTTATAAATTATATTTTATAAAATTATTTAACTTTTAATAAATGAAATTTAAAACAGTATCGGATTACTGAAGAAATGACGAAACTGAAATCGTTGATTGAATTCGACGAAACGAATCGTGGATTTGATATGTCATTTATGGATGAAATTACTGAGTAAATATTTCTAAAATTTTTATTTTTATTTTATAATTTTTTTTTTCGTTTTTAGGAAATTGGAAAAAGTTGAATTCGAAAACAACGAAAAATTTAAAATTAAAAACGAAGTTGAAATTGAAAATTTGGACAGCGATGATGATTTAGAGCCTTTCGATATGTCGAATGATGTTCCCATAACTAAATTTAAAAAACCGAATTATTTACGTGATTGTTTGGAAGGGATTATCGATCAAAGTAATCCGGATCGAACTGAAATATGTTTACAAACGGCTGAATATTTAATTCGAAACGAACGTGATTTATCGGACGAAGTAAATTTTATTTATAATTTTATTTAAATAATTTAAATTTTTTTTTTAAATTTTAGTTGGCGGTTGAAGTCGCTCAAAACTTATTACATTTGGAAAATAATTGTAACATATCGAATTTCACGATTCTTCGACACAAAAGTCTCATTGCTATTCTCGTTTCTTCACCGATCAAAGTAAAACAAATTTTAATTAATTTCTATAATTTTAATTTTCAAATTTTAGGTTGCGATTTACTTAACGCGACAATTCTACGAACCGAATTATTCATTAAGGCAAAGATTAGATATTTTAGAGGTATTTATCATTTAAAAAAAATAAAAATTTTATTTTTAATTAATTAATTTTTATAAGGTTTTATCAACCGCTGCTCAAGAATTGTCGCAACCAACAAATGCAAATAATTCGCAAAATTTGATGGAGAAAACTGAAAATTTTTTTCCAAAAACCGAAGAATGGCGAACAATTGTCGATAAAAGGATTGCAAGCAAAACAAAATATTTTCACAAAGTAAAAATTAATAAAAATTTTAATTAAATAAAATTTAAAAAAAAAAATAATTTTCTAGACAAAACCTAAAAAACCATTAGAAGTTCCAAATAAATTCGCACCAGTCGCTGGATACTTTTTCTTCGATCTTTTGAGAAATTTCGACGACAAACGAAACACTTTTGATTTATTAGGCAACGATTGTCTTCTCTTGAGTACATTATTACACACTTTAGGAAGTTTAATATACTCATCTATAAATTCACCGGTAAAAATCATTTAAAATTTAATTTAAATTTTTTAAACAAAAATAATTTTATCAGATTATTCCACAAATGGCGAAAAGTTTAATCAATTTCATACTAACATTGAGATTCCACACCGAATCGTAAGTTTAAACACAAAAAACTCATTTAATATAAAAAAAAAATTTATTTCATTTTACAGTCAAATTCGTAAAGGCGTTTTATTTTGTTTTTGTATGTTAACCCTAACCGTCCCATCACACATAATTCAAGTTGATTTGCAAACGGATTTTTTCGAATTCATTCAATGGTTACAAGGTATAATTAAAAAAAAAATTAATTTTAAATTTTACAAAATCTTATTAAATACATAGACATCACATCGACCGACCCGGACGACGAATGTCGTTATTTAGCAACTCAAGGTTTAATTCTCGCACAAAAAGTTGTAACTGAATCACAATAAACGAAAAATTTAATTTAATAATTTCTTTATTCTTAGGAAAGAAATTAAATACAATTTTCTATTTAGTATTTGAATTCTTCATACAATTTTGTTTTTTCTACTGAAAAAATCAAAAAACAAACCATCGATAACTAAAGTTACGTTATTTACACTATAAAATTCGATTAAAAGGTTCCTTTTAATCGTGTCCAGAATAGAATTTGGATAGAAAATCTTGCGGTTTCGCTTCTTGGGAATCCTTGAAATAATTCATTACGTGATGCCGTTGTTTCCAAAAATTCGTTACTTCAACCAATTCCATTTGCCCCTAAATTCAAAATTAACATTTTTTAAATTTAATTTTTTTTTTAAATATACTTTGATGACGAGCATATCGATGGTTCGAAGATCAGTTACGTTCTGATTTTCCAAAAATTTTTCACGCAATTTTTGTCGACATTTGGGTACATTAACTGGTATGTCGTGTTCCGTAACTAAAAACAAACAAAAATTCGAATGTTTTTTTAAAATTTTATTTTCTTTATTATTTTACTGCATTTACCGATCCACGGGATCTGTCGATACCAAGCCTTGTATAAATTCAATACTCGACGTCTCGCTTCGACATTATCAGTGGATAAAATCGGTTTAACTTGCCTTGCAGCAGTAGGAACAACACGAGAAGCCATTCTGTAAGTAAAATGTCAGTTTAAACCCATCTTCACTAGATGTCACTAATATTAACAATGACGTAATAATATGACGCGATTGTTACATTCAATCGTTTAAAAGTGTACTGGAAAAATAATAAGTGAATTTAATCCTTTTTTCATATATATCTAACCACCCTCCTGCCATATTGAAAATCGTCTTCCAATTGCAAAGACCGTTATCAATTGTCGAGTCTTATCGTAAAGAGAAGGAAATCGGTGAGTATCGAAATTTTACATTTTCAACTATTCGACCACTGCAAAAGTGAATTAGAAGTTAAATTTATGAGTTTTAATCATTCGCCCGCCATCTTAGAATGAATTATTTCAAAACAAGTTTACAATGAAAATAATATGAAATTTAAAGAAACAAAAATATAAAATTTTATTCAAATACGAAATACTAATAATAAAAGTAAATGAAATTGTTTTTTAAATTTAGGTTTTGAAAAAAAAAATGTCAGAAGAACACGAACAAGTGGTCGATGATGAAGTACGAGAAGAGGAAGAAGAAATGAGTTCGTATAAACCACCACCGGAAAAGTCATTGCAAGACATTTTAGCTGCGGATGAAAACGATGAAAGTTTGAGAAAATATAAAGAAACATTACTAGGAAATGCGATAACTGAAACGATTATCATAGGTATTTTTATTAAAATCAATTTTTTAAATATTTTTTAATTTTTATTATTTTCTTTTAAAAAAGCTCCGAATGATGAACGAAAAGTCCTCGTGAGAAAACTCGCTTTGGTTTCAACCGGTAGAACTGATCTCGAGTTAGATTTGACAGGTTTAAATTTATATTTTTGTATATTTTTTTTGCTTTTATTTAATTTAGGATTTTTCGTTTTTTTTGCAGGTGATTTAACACAATTAAAGAAACAAGAATTTAAAATCAAAGAAGGAGTGCAATACAGAATTCGAATAGATTTTCATGTTCAACGTGAAATTGTAACTGGATTGAAATATGTTCAGAAAACTTACAGGAAAGGAATTCAAGGTATTTTTTTTTTATAAAAAAAATTGTTATTCATGTTATTTGATATTTAATTGTTTTTTTTTTTATTTGATATTTTAAATTGTACAATTTTAAAATATTTTTTATTTAATGTTTTGTTTGATTTTTTCAAAATAATTGAGTTTTTTATTCAAATTTACATTTTTTTTAATTTTAAATAGTCGATAAAATGGCTCATATGGTTGGAAGTTACGCACCAAAACTCGAAGTCCAATCGTATTTGACTCCACTGGAAGATGCTCCATCGGGACTGTTAGCGAGAGGCGGTTACACAGTTAAATCGTGTTTCACCGACGACGATAACACCGAACATCTTAAATGGGAATGGGCATTTGAAATCAAAAAAGAATGGGAGTAAAAACAACCAAAAACAAAAAAGCTTTTTTTAAAAATCAGAAAAAAAAATTTTTGTCGAGCTTTTATCTTCCATTTGTGCCTTTTTTCTTGAATATGCTAATTATTCCTTTGCCTTAAACGTAATAAGTTTAGTGGCGATCAAATCCATCCAAAATCAGGGAATTATTTTGCTTATATAATGAGAAATTGTCGAATGGCAATCGCAATTTTCTTTCAACTGCTTTTTAAAGCAGAAATATTTGATATTGGAAATTTAAACAATTTTTTTTGTAATTTTTTATAATATTAATTTGCATTAATTTGCATTGTTGCTCGTAAAGTATTATATTGAAATTATGTGGACAATTTTTAATGTATTTTTGATATTTGCCTAATATTGTTAATAATGAAAAATATGAATTAATTTGCTACAATTTTCGGAAAATATTTTTTTTTAAAAAGTGGAAGATCTGAGCTTTTTAATTATAAATGATTCATGACAATTTTATCAGTCCCTAAAACTTTGATAATAAAACCCAACCCTCAGCAGCTGTTTTTAAGTCAGTTTTTCACTGTCGTGATTTTCGTGTCTTATCTACCAGGAATAAGTCATATCAGTTTTTAAATAAATCACAATTGATAATAGTTTAAATTTTAAACAAAAGAAACCACTTTAAATACCGGTAATTCTTTTTTTTTTTTAGTTTTGTTTATATATAATTTTTTCGCTTTCAATGTGAAAATGCTGTTCTCGTTTGTAATTGTAGAGACATTTTCATTTTTTTAAAAGAATTTTCAGTTTAATTATTTGATTATAATAAAATAAGCTCAAAATGTAAAATTTTATCTTTTATTTTTTTATTTATTCAAAGGATTTAATTTTTTTAAATTTTTAGATTTTTAGATTTTAGAAATTTGAAGTCGCCATTTTGTCTGAGATTTTAAAAATTTACTTTTAAACGTAAGTAAAAATTATATTCGAGTTAAATTAAGTTAAATAATTAATATAAAATTTGATTAATTGAATTTTGAATTTTTTACCAGTTGTAGAATTCCTATCAAGTAATATCAACATGTTACCTGAACATGCAAATTAAGGTTTGAGTTTGATTCGTTATAATTTATATTATTTTAAAAAAAATAAGGTAAACACTAACTTTATACTCACAAATTTTATTTACTCCAAAATGATCTATACAATTTTGCATTAAACGTGAAATACATGAATTTAAAACGCAAGATCCACTCGCTTTTTATCAACAATTTCATATCACAACACAATTTATTTGAATTTTTCAAATCATTCACAACTTCTGCCCTAGGAATCGCAAAATTTCTCAAGGCATTTATTTTGTATTAAGATGAAACATTTATTACAAATTGAGCAACGAGAGATTTTTTTTTTAACATAGCAAATTTAAAAAAAAAAATTTGTTCATAGGTATACTGACCACATGAAATTATTAAAAATAAATTAAAATCAATTAATTTTAAAACAAAAATGAATTTCTTTGTTCTATATTTTGAGCATGAAATTTGTTTTACAAATCTTTCAATTCTTTTTACAAGTCACAAGTAATTTTTAAGTTAATTTTTTTAAAGAAAACAAAAAACATTCCTAAATTACCAAAAAAAATCAAAATAAAAAAAATTACAAAATAGACAAAAATTTAGTGAAAATTTAATTTACAAGTGATGAAAGACTCGTAGTTTTTACCTGCAAAATTTGCAGAATTAAATGCTACTGCACACTGATCACATTAATTTACAATTTTTTTTTTGTATTTTTACAATTTTTTTTTGGTTTTTAGAGTAGTTTCGCAAATCACACGGTATCTTAGGCTATTTAACAACGTTATTTGTAATGTTAATGACTATTGAAAAAGATTTTGACTTGAGAAAACAAAAATGTACAATTTTAATTAATTGAAAAAAAAAAATGTTAATTCCATTGAAATTTGACTTGTTAATTAATCAGTCATTGAGTTATTTAAATGAGCTGTTTTCATTGACAAATATCAATTTTTAAAAAATCTCAATTATTGGTGATCTCATTTAATGAGCACAAATCGAGGTAGAATTGGGACAAACCAACCAAAAAAAATGGCGCAAAAAATCGAAATTTATCTTCATTCGTATTCTAAGATTTGTTTGTGGTAAAATAATAAGTAGCTAAAAACAAATACAATTAAAACACTTTAACTATTAAAATAAAAAAAATTAAAATTTACCCTTCACTATCCAACACGTCTTGAACACTTGCTTTTGTAATTAAGTGATCATCACATTTAAACCATTGATCCCGATGTTGGCGAATATAGGCCGTGTAGTGACCAGTTTCAATTGTACCGATATGGTTTACAACTGCAAAAAGCGAGTATCTAGCAAAAAAATGCAAATTAAATATAAATTTTAATTATAATGATAATTATTCATACTTATTATCATTATTGGATGATTCAGTGCCATTTTGATAGCCATTACTATTTTTATTGCGCCTACTAGACATGAATGGAGTCATATCTAGAAACTGAGGAAAAGATATAAAAGTCGAGATTTTCTTGTGAAATCGACTGGAATGTTCGAATCTCTATAAATAAATTATTTTTAATTTATTTTTAAATAAAATTTTTTTTTTAAAAAAATACTTTCAAATGAAAACTGGCAACAACTGGCAGTTTTTTCATGGTTAGCTGCTTTGTCGATTCTTGGTAACTGTGACAATTACTACACTTAATTTTCGCCGCACTACCTAAATGCTCAGGTCTTGTAAACCTTCAAACACAATAGTTAAAACAACACCATGTTCAACTTTAAGTTCACAACCTTTCTAGGCAATCTAAAAGCGATGTTGGCTCACAGTCATCGCTTTCACCATCGATGCTATTGGAATTGGAAGAATCTAAAATTATTTTAAAAATTAAAAAAAAATTATTTTAAAATTTCAAATTCCCTTAAATTTACCCCCTGAGGCATTAATAATGTGGCTAGGACCCAAATCTAGCGAAATATCCCAAAAGGGATCTATAGTTGTGGATACACCACTAATTAAAATAAAAATTTTAATTTAAATAAAAAATTATTTAAATTAAATAAATATCAAATTCTCACTTGCACGATTGACATACGACGTCAGACTGCAATCCACCGGTAAATATTTGATCAATAATACAATTACAATGATGTGGATTGCTATTGGAAATTCCATTTGTCCCTTTAAAAAAATTTAAAAAAATAATTAAAAAATGCAAAAATAATTTTTAAAATTTTAATTTAACCTTTGCAATGCCTATGTAAAACATCTAAAGCAGCAATAAAAAATTCGTGAGCATCTTGCTGCTCATAACCAGCTAAATGTCGAGCGTGCGTCCACACGAGATGCAACAATCGGTATGGAATGTGTGGTGCACGATTCCCTGAGTAAAACTAAAAAAAATATAAAAATTATTTTTAAAATGTAAATAATTAAAAAAAGCAAAACTGACTTCCTGAAAAAGTCGTGCCATTTCGCAAACTAAACACATGGAAGGATTGTCTTCGAAATGACAGACATGACGGTCCGCTAGGAAAAAGTCACGTAAAAGAGGCGTGTGAGTCAAGGCTTGAACGATACAATTCATGAAACATGTGTTTCCTAAGTTAATTAAGCCTCGTAAGCCTATAGTGGAATTCTCAGTTATTCGTTTACGTTTTGGATTACGTTTTAGTAATTCTATTTCACAATTTGTCGGTTCCCAAGGACAAAAATATTCTCTCATACCTGGAAAATAATTAAAATTAATTTAAAAAAATTATTTTTTTTTGAATTTTTAATATTTACCGAGTGAACGAGCTGCCTTAATTTTGTCATTTTTAGCTATTAATTCTAATTCAGTATCGTAAACGTAGTCTCCGCATTGAAAACAATAAACAGCACCATAAGACAGATCTACAGCTGAAATTACAAACAAAAATTCATTGTCAATTTGACCTCGAGTGCAAACACGTGTTTATCATTTTTTTTTTTTTTATTTCCTCTTTGAAAAATATTTTTTAAAAAAAATAATTATTTCAACTCACCTAAAAAATGTTTCTTCATTCTTACATGTTCGTGGATATGTTTAGCTCCGTAACATCCAAAATAGACGCACTGAAGGCACGAATGTAGTCGTACGCCATGTTGGCGACATGTGTAACATATACATGAATGAGCCTACGAAATAAATATAATAAATTTTCAAATAGACATTTCATCAACATATACCTTGAATAATACACTTCATTTAATTTAATACCAAATTTTAAATTTTTTAAATTTTTTTTTAAACTCAAAATTATTCATTTTCAAATAAAATTTTACAATTAAAAAAAAAATAATGAAAAAATTCATTCGGACCTAAAATTAAGTTTCGAGTTGTTTAATTTAATTTTTTTAATTTTTTTAAACATTTTATTTGTATATGCAACTCGGAGGGAAACTAAGGGCCGATGAACTGTGTAAAAGCACGTTGGATCTCACCTTTCTTTTACGCTCTTCTACGGAACTGCACGCGACGAAGGAAGAATGAATCAAGCGATAGGGCTGCGATCCTTTAGCAGCTTTGAAGCTACTTAAATGTGCGCAGCCATTAGTACTCATAATAGACTTTAAAAAAAACACCACCGGCAAGGATTCACGCTTGCCTCAATAAGGCAATAACTGCTCCCGTTTGACAACTTGCTTCGGACTTTTCGGCATCAACAAAGATTGTGCGCAATGGTCTTTAAATGTGTTTCTCGACGCGCAGGTCGAGTACAACTTCCGAACATGTGTTTCCGTATGTAATTTGTACGAAAACCATCGTTTTATACGCCGATTTCCACTGTCATCGGATGCAGCTGCTTGTATTGTATGAAAATGATTTTTAATTGTATTTTATTCGTTATAAAAATTGATTTTCTTAAAATTATTTTTTTAGATGAATAACGATAGTGTCGTTGCGTCGTTCACTTCGTGGTGTCGATGGACGTTTGGGACTTTCTTTTTCCCTGTTATGATACCGTGGTTTTTGTATCGTATTTTTTTCTCGTGGAATAATGTTACCAGGCAACATGCAAAGCTGGAAAATAAAGTTGTTTTGATTACTGGTGCTAGCTCCGGGTTGGGTGAAGGTAAATGAGCATTTTAATGTGAAACGAAATATTTAAATAAAAATTAAATTTTAATTTTTTATTTATTACAGTTTTGGCGACAGAATTTTACAAAGTCGGTTGTAAGGTCATATTGGCATCGAGAAGAGCCGATGAATTGGAAAAAATTAAAAGTAAATTATTAAATCTGCGTGGAAATGACGTGAGTCGATTTTTTAAAAAATTTTATTTTAATTTTTAAATTTTAAATTTTAATTTTGTAGGTATTGCCCGAACACCAGCCAGTAATTCTACAGTTAGATTTAGCCGATATTAAATCATTAGAAAATAAAGCCAAAGAAGCATTGGATTTTTATGGCAAAATTGATATTTTAGTTAATAACGCCGGGATCAGTTACAGAGGTGATATATTAAATACATCGGTCGAAGTCGATATTAAAGTGATGATTGTCAATTATTTTGGACAAATTGCACTTACAAAAGGTAATTTTAACTTAACATCTAAAAAAAAAATATTAAAAAAACAATTTCAGCTCTTTTACCATCGATGATAAAAAACAAATTCGGTCACATAATCGCTATTGGAAGTATTCAAGGAAAAGTCGCCATTCCATATCGATCCGCATGTAAAATTAATTAAAATAAAATACAAACAAACAAACCAAAACCAAAACATTACAGATGCAGCATCAAAACACGCCCTACAAGCATTTTTCGATTCATTACGAGCAGAATTAGTCGATACAAACATCCAAGTAACTGTAGTAAACCCAGGTTACATCAAAACGAATTTATCATTAAATGCAATGACTGGCGACGGATCAACTTACGGAGGTAACTTAAAAAAACATAAAAAAAAATCACTTAAAAATAAAAACCAAATTCCAGTCATGGATGAAACAACAGCCAACGGAATGGATCCAACTAAAGCAGCGAAAAAAATAATCCAAGCCATTGTTTTAGACCAAAAAGAACTTTACCTTTCGGGTTGGATCCCAACATTAGCAATATACATACGTTTACTTTTCCCTTCAATTTACTTCTCATTAATGCAAAAAAGAGCGAAAAAACCTCAAAATTAAATATTTACAATTGTCAAATTTTTTATTAATCCTCAAAGAAAAATATCGACAATTTTCATCATTCTACACAACATTTGTTTTTTTAAAATATAATTTAAACTCATCCATATTTTCACACAAAAAAAATAATAATTAAATAACATCAAATGTATTTTAGATACGGATACAATTGAGTCAATCGCCAAGTACAATAAGCTATTGATAAAATAGTAACTATCGAATGCAATAATTTCCTTCGTCGATCGTCGTGTCGTAGTAAAACAACGGGCGAAGATGAAGTCAAAGTGTTCAATCGTTGCTGAAATCTTTCCAATTTTTGTGCATCTCGAAGCACTTGATATTTACAACAAGGGTCAAATTGCCACGAAATACTGTACAGTCCAGTACAAAATAAACTAACGGCACCCATTGGACAGTAAATGTAAGGTCGATCGGGCCATATAAGTCCAGTCACTAGAGATCCAAAACCGGATAAAACGGCTGTTTTATGAAGGCAATTGCCAACAGCGATCCATCGTGATGTATCGTCACCTAATTTCGATGGTTCGATCACTATCGTTGGACATGAGGCTTCAAGGGCTCGTTCCAATTCGTTTTCAAATTTTTCTTGAGAGTTTTCGCCGTCGTAGATTTCGCGGATTATCACAGTGTCGGTGTATTCGCTGGGGGAGGTAAAAAATTTATTAATTTTTTTTTTTTTTAGTTTATTTTGTTTGGTTTTTTTTTTTTTGGTTAAGTTTAGTTTTTCATCAAGTTTGACCTAAATTCTTGATTTTGGTTTTTTTTGTTTTTTTTTTGTTTTTTGGTTTGGTTCAACGGGAGGGTTTGTTTTGAGGGGTTTCGGGTTGGGTTTTGCTGTTGTTTGGGTGGTTTGAATTGGGTTTGGGTTGGATGTTTTTGGGGATTTACTTGATTTTCACCCGTACCTATCTCCAAATCCCGCCATGTTTACAACACGATTGATTCGCATGGGGTGCCGGGCGGTGGCGTTGAATGTGATTTGACTAAAGAGAGCGCGATACTTTATATTGTTTTGCTTCTCTGTTGGAGCAAAATGGCATCGGCTTTGGAACAATTTGTTAATAACGTGAGAACTCTTTCATTGCAAGGTAAATTATTGTAATTTTATGTGATGGGAAATGTTTATTAATTTTATTTGATATAGGGAATTTCATTCAACTGTGCGAATACTTAAATATCAGCACCGAAATTTTAGTTAAAAATGCGGCTCATCTCGACAATGTTTTGGCAACTTTAGATTTACAACAACATTCGCTGGGAATTTTAGCAATTTTGTAATTAAAATATTATTAAATTATAAAACCAAAATTTTAATTTATTCAATTTATAGATGCGTTAAACTGTCGTTACCGAATATCCAAGACATAGAACCACTTTACGCACAAGTAACCGAATTCATCACTGGCTGTAACGGCGAACAAGTTCGATTTGCAACAAACACATGTAAGAACATAAAATATCTCAACTATAAAACAAAAATAAATTAAATTACATTTTCTAGATGCTGATTTATGTCATTTGTACGCGCAAAGTTTGGTCGAACGAAAACAACCGATTCGTGGAATCGATCTTTTATGCAAAGCCATAAGAAAAATTCAATTATTTCCATCGCAATTGACCTCGATTCACGCCGATTTATGCCAAGTAAATTAATTCAACATTTAAACTAATAAAATAAATATTTTAAAACAAATTTTCTTTCAAGTTATGTCTTTTAGCCAAATGTTTGAAACCATCTTTGGAATTTTTGGACGTTGACGTGACTGATATCAGCAAAGAAAATGGCAAATTCGAAGCTAAACATTTCTTACTCTATTATTACTACGCTGGAATGATTTACACGGCATTGAAGAATTACAGTCGAGCTTTGTATTTCTACGAAGTGGCCATTACGACACCGAGTTTGGCTGTCAGTCATATTATGCTCGAAGCGTATAAGAAATATATTTTAGTTTCGCTTATTTTGTACGGAAAAATAATGAATTTCCCAAAATACACTTCGCAAGTTGTAAGTAGATTCATTAAGCCTTTGAGTCAAGCTTATCACGACTTGGCTTCGGCTTACGTCACTAATAATCCCGACGAAGTTCGATCGATCATCACCAAACACCAGGACGTGTTTACTCGAGTAAATTTTCGATTTTAAGAATTTATAATAAAATTAAATATGTTTAATTATAGGATAATCATTTGGGACTTGTTAAACAATGTATCGCATCGTTGTATAAGAAAAACATCCAAAGATTAACTAAAGTAAAAAAATAAAAATTTTATTTAAATTTTTTAAATTTTTAAATTAATATTTTTTAGACGTTTTTGACCTTATCATTGGCTGATATGGCAAATAGAGTACAGTTATCCGGTCCTAAAGAAGCCGAACAATATATTTTGCATATGGTAATTTTATTTTATATTTTTGAATATTTTTTAATATTTTTTTTCAAATTTTAAGATCGAAGAAGGTGAAATTTACGCAACTATAAATCAAAAGGACGGAATGGTCATTTTCCACGATAATCCGGAGAAATATAACAGTCAAGATATGCTAAAATGCTTAGAAGAAGAAGTAAATTGAATTAGAAATTGAATTTATAAATTATTTAAACATCTAAAAATTTCCAGATGAGAAAATGCATAGTTTTAGATGAAAAACTTCGTTTAATGGATGAAGAAATCACAATCAACCCACAATATGTGCAGAAGGTGGGTGTTGGAGCGGCTAAAATTATGTCAACACCTAATGGAAGTTCAAACGAAAGTCAAATTAATTAAATTTAAAAAAATGTTAATTTATTATTTTTTTCAATTATTTAAATTCGGGGAAAATAAATATTCAAATTTCAATTACAATTTTTCAATTCAATTTTTTTTGTTTTATAGTGTGGTGGTATTCAAGATGACGATCTTCCAGGCTCTTCTGGTGGAATGTCGAGTGGCAAAATCCCTTATATGTAAATTTTTTTAATTAATTTTCATCATATTTTTGCTTTAATAAAATGCTGTTGTTCAAATTTAATAAAATCCTCTTCTGAGAAAATTGTTGTTTCTGTTCGTTTTTTACTCGTTTTCTTCACTTTTTCTTGGTTTTTTAATAGTCGGCCTTGATGATGATCCAATATCTGGAAATTGAAATTTTATTCATTTTAATAATTTAATTATTTTTATGTAAATTACTGCGTTTAAATCGACTTGTGTTTTGTTGGATTTCTTCAATGATTTTATATTTTCTGCCGTGTAATCGATTGGTTCTGTTTTGTGCGCTTCTAGAAAATGAAATAAAATTAATTAAATGATTGGATTTTATATTTAAATTTGTGTTTTTTAAATTTAACTGTCTGTTAAAGTTGTGTAGTTATTCTTCGTTTTGCTATTTTTCTTGTGTTTTTTCCTTTTCTTGTCATCGTCCACTATCAAAATAAATTTATTAAGTCTTTATAAATTTAGAATAATCTTTTGTACCTTCGTAAATTCTTTCTTCGAAGTTTAAGCAACGTTTTAAGACTGATATTGACATAATTTTGTTTCTCAACACGCGATTTTTGCTTGAATGTTTCAGTGTGACGTAATAAGTAACAAAATTGTATTACATTTGATTTAACAGTAGGAATTTTTAAATTTTGTTTAAAAAAATTTATTTTAAGTTTAAAGTTATTATACGTTTAGTAAACAAATTATTTAAATTTTAAATAAAAAAATTTCACGCCATTTGTTTTTGCAATGCCCTCTACTGGTTATTACTAATCGAAATGAAATAATTCGATAATTATTTAACTTCTTAACACTGAATCAAAATACCATTAATTTCAATTAAAATTTAACCGGATTTTATTAATTTCAACCACCTTTAAATTCGACTTAAATCGACCAACACCAACCCTTTACCTCGCAACATTAACCTCGCAGAGAATCCTCAATAAAAATTCAGCAATTTTAATCAAGTAATGTATAACGTTGCTAAAGGACCTAGTAAACAAGTAGTGGACAAAGCACGCAGAGGTAAATACGTAAAAAATCATAACCAACTTAAAACTCATCAAATCGACATTTTAAAAAAAAAAATTCTTATAAAAAAAACACAAAAATTAAACGAATTCAAATTAACCCGTATTTTCTATTAAGGTATAACGAACTCGCAGAAAATCGACAGTCAAAGGGATTATCAAAAAAAACCAATCGACCTGGAGGATCCAGCAGAAATGAGGTATAAAAATGAGAAAATTAGTTGAAAAGAAGCAAAAGAATCTCAAAATTATATTTTTAGCTCACCCAAACCCGTTTTTCATCAAGTTAATGGGAAAAGATCAAATAATCATCGTTCTCCTCAAGAAACATTAACCCCAAATCACGAGGAATTGATTAAATACATCCACGATGGTATTTAAAATTTTTAAATTAAAATTTATTAATTTTAATATTTAATTTGAATTTATTTTAGCCTGGACTCGAGTCTCAAAGGAATATGAAATGATTAAACAAAACAATACCGAAGGTCGAGTAGCAAATATCACTTACTTTCAAGATACAACTGTACATCCACAATTACAAAGTATAAATTAATAGATATTCATAGCGAAATTAAGTTTAAAAATTTTATAATTGAATTTTTATCATAAAAATAAAACAAAAATAATTTTTTTTCGAATGAATATCAAATTAGAATAAATAAAAGTGATTTTTATGATTTTAGAAATAATAAAATTTTATGTTTTTTAGATTTTACGCCGTTTGATTTGGAACAGTGGTGGGGTCAACGATTTTTCCAGAACGTCACTCAATCATCACGAGTTTCGGATTAAAGAAAAAAAAGTTAACGAAAGTTGTGGTTTCAGCTGACGAAAAGTTGGGTTTTTTCCTCCCATTTTAATTTCTTTTTTTTTTTTTTTTAAAGTTTTTATTTTAAAAAAAAAAAATCTTTTTCTTAGATACGAAGAAACCCACTTTATTAAAGAAAAATAGTGCATGGACTTATTTCCTCATTCTATGTATTTTTTGTACGAAAAAATAAATTTGAAACTGAAACTTTAGAACGAAAAAAATTTTTTTTTGTATTTATTTGTATAGTTATAATTACCATATTAAAAAAATGCAAATAAATGATTGTATTGATTTTATTAAATCAAATGAATTGTTTCTTTTTCTAATATTTGCAATTCTTTTTCGAAATTCGTTAAAATCACGTCGATGTCTGATCTGTCACGAATTAAATTCCCATCGATTATTAAACCGACTTGCAATTGATTATTATACGATAAAAGTGATATACCGACACCTAAATGGAATAAAAAAATTTTAATTTAATTTAAATATTTAAAATTTAAATTAAATTACCGATATTTCCTCGATTCGGTAGAATGAATCCAGCGCCTTCGATCGAGTGATTATTACACATTGTTTGACATTGCTGACACCCGGGAACATTAGAAACGATGCAAGTGATTTTTAAGGTGTTTAAGTAAAGTCTGGTTATCGATTTCGGTAATCGATTACAGAAAAATTGAAATCCGTAAAAATTAAACCAAACATTCGGCGATTTTTTAATGTCGCTCATCGCCACTTTCGTCGCACCCAATCGCCGCATGGCATCGTCGATGTCGATCGGTAAGGAAAACGGTACGAACGAGCATGAATTTTTCAGTTCTGGATTTTTCGTGTAATCGTGTTTGGCTATCGGGACGACTGCCGTTGCAGATTGGAATTCCTCACCTGTCGCTTTAAAATAAGACCGCAAAGCGCCCGCAACGCACGACATAAGTACATCGTTGATGGTCGATGACGTCACTCGCCGCACTTTCTGTATTCGTTCCAAAGAAGTCGGTTTGGAAAAACCGATAAACTTGACTCCAGATAACTTTTTTCCGTGTAAAATATTCCGATCGGATATCATCAATTGTCTGTATAGTGCACGAGGTAAGAAAAAAAAAGTTTTAACATTGTGGTAAAAGTTTGCGCAAAACGAATTGTTGTTCTTTTTTCTCAGAACGGGCGATAATTCATTCAAAGGTTCGTCCAGCAAATGTGTGGTGATGATTCCAACCAACGAAACACCATCAGCCATGGCATGAAGTAAACTCAATATGATACGATAATGAGGTTCGTTTCCGAGCCCGGGAAAACAATCGGCGAGTGGAACGGCGATGAATTGCCACGGCGATTTACCAAACGGCGCATGTCGAGTGCAGTATTTAGCGCAAATTTCATTGAATTCCTCGTCGTTCTTAGGTAAAACTCCATCGTATAATTTAACGTGATCGTCTATACTAAATTGACGTTCCTTTAACCAGAAATAATATCCACAATCCTGATGCACGTATCGAGTCAACGTCGGATGCAGAATTCGACCAGACGAATCGCTCGATTCGACCATTTGATGCAAAACAACTCGTTTCAAGTAATTAATATTCACTTCACCTTTGAGTTTGAGTATTGCAGTGACGTTTATGGGTTCAACTTCGCAGTCGATGGCGCACATCGCATCGAGACCGGGTAAAAAAGTGATTTTCTCGCCGTATTTCCTTCGCAAGAAAAGTGCGACAAAAAGTCGCCAAACGCAAAACAAACATCCGATGACGAACAGAAGAACGAACGGCACAAAAAGTGCGACGAAATATACAAATGCACTGACCAAATTGACGATTCGACCACACCGAGTCTCTTCCACTGCCATTTTCGTAATGCAAGAAAATATTTTTCAAAAAATGTCAACAATTAAATAATAATAAAAAAAAATTTTGATTATAGGCTTTGAATGTAAAGGATCAGTGAAGCGTTGAATTCGTCCACTCGAGTTTGAATTCGTTTAGGTCGCGTGGTGTTTCCCCAAGGACTTACGGAAGAGGCGATTAACCCTTGGGCTTAAAGGGTTTTGTAGGTCGCTTTAAACGAAAACAAGGCGATTTTATTAAATAACTTCCTCGATAAGAGAAATGAGAATAAAATTTAAAATTCAAAAATTGACATTTAATTCATTTTCTTTGTTTTTTTTTCTTTAGAAAAGTGAAATTGGGAATGAGTTTGTTGATGAATTTGAGCAATTAACACGGTTCTTTCACCTTGTCCTAGATTAAATCACGTGGCGTTACCACTGGTTCTTAACCTCGTAAAGTGAAATTGAGGAAAATTTGCACTTCTTTTCTCTTTCAGTAATCTGGGTTGAATAGCATAATTAATGGGTGTGTAGTTGGAAAACAAGTGTTTTTATTTCCAGTTTGTAATTTAATAAATAAATTTTTTTTAAGGATTTAACGAAATTATTTGGGCAGCAAATTGCGATTTATATTGCGAATTATAAATTTATTGTCTTAAAAATATTAATAATTCAATTTCTTATCAATTTTTTTAGTTCGAGGTCAAATTTCAAGATAAAACTATTAAAAGCAGGGTAGGTTTAAAATAGAAATTGAATTCCTTCACAAACATGGCTGCTGTGAAAGAACATTATAGAACGGCCTTCGACAACCTTAAGTACGCCGATATATTTTTAACAGGAGATTTTTACGAAAACAAATGGGTAATAGAAGACTTTTATCATCGTATCTTTACAGAAGGTACAAACTTTTATTTTAATATTTCATATTTTAAGCCTAGTTCTCACAACAAAATTCCAGGCCTGGAATGCATTCCGTGGGCTGAAAATGACGGCACAGAAAAAAGTGATACCCATAAAGCCTAGTCTGTGCCTGGAAAGTCTGTGTCAAAAGTCTGTGGCAAAAAAAAAAAAAGTTTTCCGCCTGGTCAAAGCCACGGAAAAAAATTTTAGTTTCCAGGCCAGGAATATTCTGTGTCCAAAATTGGTTGGAACCGATCACGATCGGTTTTGTCTTTTTACTAACCGATTTCAACACGGAGTCAAATACTGATTCGACCACCAGAAGTTGCTATGTTTAAATCTCTTGTGGAAATATGGAATTATGAGTATTACTAAAAGTCTGTGATGTCCCAGGTAACATTATATATTGGTACAATATTGGTTTAAAATTGGCACTTATATTGGCACAATATAGTTTTCAATATTGCACCAAAATTGCATTGTAACGATTTGCCCAAATTGGTTTGATATTGGGTTTCAATATTGTACCAATATTGGTTTCAATATTGGATCAATATTGGAACAATATTGGATCAATATTGATGTCATGAACAGGGTGTTTCCATGAAGGTGGATAGAAAGGAGTGGAATCTTTTACCTATTAATACACTCCACTTGCATTGGTAGCTCAAATGTTATTCCTAGTGCTTGGAAAGTCAGTGAACATGACTTTAACCAGAAGCAACTTGCTGCCATCTACTAATTAATGAACAAACCTGCATTAGATCATATTTTTGGAAATTTTGAATTTTGAATTTGTTTACTCGTTTTTAAATTTTACGTGTTTTTCCTTGTATTCTGTTTAATTTAGTTTTAATAAAAAGGAAAAAAAAGCTTATTTTGATTTGAATTTAATTTTACAACTTTATTGTAACTTTAGGTATATCCATTGTTATTATCTGACATGATTTTCATTTTTAAATAGGATTGTTTACGTAGATAATGCTTACACCATGCAAACTAAGATGACAATATGGCTGCCGTAGTAGCGCCTTCTATTAGCAATATTGTGCATTTCTTTTCCATTTGTGTTGCCTTTATTTGTAGGAAATTCCACTCCTTTCTATCCACCTCCATGGTGTTTCTGTGGACAGCAAAATTACAGCAAAATCTGACCTTGAATTTTGTTGTGAGTACTAGGCTTTAATCTTTAAAACTATTTTCCGCTTTAAAGGCAAATTGAGTGGTAAAACGTTAATTGAAGTCGGCTTTGGACCCGCGATGCGTTCGGTTATAACGGCCAGTGGTTACGTCTCCGAAATTTACCTCGCAGATTTATTAGAGAGAAACCGCGAACTAATAAAAAAGTGGATAAGAAACGATCCCGATGCGTACAATTTTTCCAAAATGTTCGAATACATCGCAGGACTCGAAGGAAAAAAGTAAAAAATCATTTTTTTATTATTTTATATTATTTTCGATTTAATTTCAGTGATATTGTGACGGTAGAAATTCATCAAGTCCCAGTTTTTAGTAAAACCATATTTTAAAGTTACCCGTTTCGCGTAAATAAA
>JAQFZU010000419.1:0-27313 GCA_034696185.1 Henia vesuviana | reverse complement strand
TTACACTGTTAATAAACTCATCTTGATGATTCAGTCATGTGTTCTTTCTTCTCCTGTTTGCTGTGCGACTCTGGCTTGAACTTTCAACAGTGGGCAACGGATGCACCGCCACCGCCAATTCCTTTACCCGATTTCCTAGAATGAGTGAGGGCCATGCGGGCAGAAGAGAGGCGGTTGGGAGCGAAGAAGCAAACAGCTCCCAAGCCCTCGACTAACCCGCTCAATCTGCCGGTGGGTCGTCACCACCCCATAGAGGGATGGGGGGCGCGAGTCTCACAACCCGCGACTTTCCATCCCCCTACCATCATCTTAATGCTGAAAGAGCGGGAAGCGATAGCTGCGCCCTCCATTCTCCCCACAACTGCCTCTCCACCTGGTTTTCCCCCATTGGAGACACGGGAGTCGTCACTGATTTTTGTATTCCCAACTCTTTCCATCCCCATGGAGGAGCTGGTACCGCAAATCGCAGTTCCAACTCTCCCTACCCAAGTGAAAGAGCGAGAGTCGCTTTTTGTGACTTCCACTCCTCCCACCTTAACCCCTCCCACTCTCAAGATGGTTTCGCCACCACCGCAAATAGAAAATTCTCCCACAGAGGAATTGCTGGGTGTGATAGAGGAGATCACCATCTCAACTACTGAGGAAGTAGTCATCTCAACTACTGAAGAGGTAGTCATCTCGACGACAGAGGAGACCGTTGTATCCGCTACCGACGAGATGAAAACCTCTCCTCAGTAACCCTTCCACCGTTTTTTTAAGCTTATCATAGGGATTCCAACCAGAATCCCCATGCTATTTAGGTTCCAGACAGAATCTTCATGTTTTGTTTTCCGGCCGCCAGGATTTGTTTTTCATCTGGGAATTCCAGCATTCTAACCGACGGCCGGGACGACGGCGAAAGGTCATCGCCTTCGCCAACCCGTGCAGAGGTGCCAATCAAGTCGATTCAACTTACCTGCATGTGGTGTTTTTTTTTTTGTTGTTGTTTTTGTTTTTTTCATAATTTTATTGTTTGTTTTTTCAAAAAATTAATTTTTTGTTTGTATTTATTTTTGAAAAATTTATCATCGTTTTAAGGCCACCGCGATTTGCACTACATCGCTCGGGCCCGTTGCTTTCTCGAGTTCGCCACTCAAAATTTTAAAAATAGTGTGCCTGGTGTGGTCGTTTTCACCTCTTCCCTGCACACCCGTTCGTACTGCCGTAGTTAGCCGTCTTGCCCTGGTCAATACGACTAGGAAGGAATTAATAATTCCTCCCTCGTCACTAGAGGGCAGTCGTCACTAGAGGGCAGTATGAACCCCTGATCACGTGATCTCTGGGGCTCGTCCATTAGCACAACCTGGGGGGCTCAGCCACGAGACAGTCTGCACCCGCCGGTCCTAGAGATAAGATGGGTGGCGCAGATCTGGCTGTTCCGGTCGTCATGACAATCGAGGCTGCCCAGGACATGGGCGCGGTGGTGTACGCATGGCGGTTGAGTGTACATACGATCACCTCATGTAGCTGGGATGCTGGTAGCAAAGTTATATGGCTACGTGGCGATAGCTTCGGTTATCAACACGTGGCCGGCAAACCGAGAGAGTAAGCGAGAACGAGACAGTGATGTGCGTTGCGACCTTTCCTAAATAAAGGCCTACACAAACAAGTCACGCGTCAGTCTCCGTTATTCATTAGTGAGGTTATTGTGAATCTGCCGCACTGGGGTCCGTGCCCAGTTGACAGTGCAGCAAGAACCAGTCACAACAAATATGGGCATGTCTGAAATCTCTCAAATGAGAGTTTTGACTTGCCAAGTAAATGTACGTTGTCACTGAAGTTTATTTGCCACGTGTTTGTAACTTTAATTAAAGTAGGGTTAGCTTTAACCCTAATTAAAGACCAAAAGCACATGTCGCCGTTGCCCAACGCGCCCAATAGATGGCGCCCAGACGATAAACTTCGACCTCTCATCCAATTGGATGACTGGGAGGAGCTTAAGAGTTTGGAGCTTCGGGATTGGATAGTTCCAACTTCCGGGGATTAAGATGGATTAAGTAGGTCATTTATGTCTGTGTAGACAGAGAAATGTCTAGATTTTTACTATGATTGAAATTTGCCTTGTTGCTTATTGAATGTTGTCAAACGAACCACAAAAAGTTGATTTCGATCACCTTATTGAGTGTGGCTTTGGAGGGCTGACAACCCAAGAAGGCCACATTGGCAATACGACCTGACCTCGGTACTTGATGCAACAGGAATCTTAAGTGCTCTGCTCATTGTGGGCTGGCCCTGACAGTTTCGCGAGACGAGGTGAACCGGTGCAGAAGTTACAAATTGAGGCGGCTCGTGTTTCGCAGGTGGCTTGTGTTTCACCACTCATTTTGATATAAAACGTCCCGTGTACATTGTAATTAGGCGGCTCGTGTTTTGCTGGCGGCACATTGTTTCGCTAAACTAACTTACGTTTTTATGAGAATATGAAGTTGCAACTCGGAGATTGTCATTGGCAGAGTCTCTCTTTCTCTTTTGTTTTACAGTTTTAACCATATAAGAATTCTAAGAATTGTGACCAGTTGTCACTAGAGGGCAGTACAAACCCCCGATTCACGTGATCTCTAGGGCGCGTCCACTCGCTCAACCTGGGGGGCTCAGCCACGAGGAACAGGCAGTCTGTAACCGGCCATCCTAGAGATAGGATGGGTAGTGCAGATCTGGCTGTTCCGGCCGTCATCATGACGGACGAGGCTGCCCAGGACGTAGCGTTACGGACGTCGTGGTTGTGGCATGGCGGTTGAGCGCATGTACGACCACCCCACGTAGCTGGGATGCAGATAGCAAAGTAATATGGCTGTGTGGCGATAGCTTCGGCTACCGCCATGAAGCTGGCGAACCGAGAGAGTAGGTGGGAACGAGACGGTGAGGTGTGTCGCGGCTTATATCTAATAAAGGCCTACACATACAAATGGTCACGCGTCTGTCCTCATTTATTCACATGTGGCGGTAATCACGAATCTGTCGCGCTAGGGACCGTGTCTAGCCGACAGTGCAGTGAGAACCGTCACAGAATAACTGATACCAGTTAGTCTAGGGGTTTTCTAAGCAGAGGGACAATTTTGCCAGGTTTTACATAAGTATAGAGATTCGATGAAAATCTAAAAGTTGCGCATTTTAGAAACACACGCATGTTATTAAAATGCGGACTTTACAATCCACGCCTACGGAAGCCCGAAATGAACCCAACCATAAGGAAAAGAGCACACGCGGCGTAGATAAGTTTTTAGAATATTTTGACATGGGTTAGCTTAGATTAGTGAATAAAAGATATTTGCTTGTGTTTAAGATAGATAGAATTAATTTAGTGTAATCTTGTAGTTTTGTGCTCATGGCACATGGTGATGGTTAATGCGAACCTAAGTGTTGTTTTTGTGTTATTTTAGTCATTGTCTAAAAAGGAAAGATTTTATGTAGTAATTATTAATTGTATAATTATCCAATGCGGTTATAATAAAAACCTATTTTATAATGTGGTGCTAAAAATACGAAGTCAGATAATTTACGTTATTGGGGTTTTTAAGTTGGGTTTTACTAAAATATGGCATTGAGGAGGTTTTCACCGTCACAACCCAATCTCCATTCTTTGGATACTCGGACTCTTTCATTTCCATCCAATCGGATGAAATGGCCAAAGTCGTCCATCCAAATGCCATATAATGGGCGCACTAAACAACGAAGACATGTGCTATCTCAATTAGGCTTGAGTTAAATCTAACTCCAAGTATCCAATATCAATTACACATATCTACGCTAGGAGATTTACACATTAAACACTGTTAAATAACTTGTTGATATTTAATAAACCTTCGATTGAAGGAATAAGTAATTATCCGGTTATTTATTTATAAATTATACCACTACTTCCGGTAGGGTATCTCTAAAAGCTACTCGAGACTTTTAAACGCATTACAATTTGTTACATAAATAAACCTTATTTGTTATTGCTTAAAGACGAATATATTTTGTCAGGTTCTTTCGATTGTAGGTTCCATCTTAAATTTGTATTAGTTTCGTGTATTTAGTCATTAGTGAGTGTGTCTTGCCTTCACATGCGAATCACTTGCAAAGCACATTAAATTATATTTTACTTGTAGTTGATATTAAAATATATTTTATTCATAATTTTCAATACAGTTCTTAGTTTCAAAATTAAAAATTTAATTTTAGTCTTTTTGTTTATTTATTTTTGTAACTTTTTAAAAGAAACTTTATACTTTCAAAATTCAATCTTTAAAATTTTATTTATATCTACTATTCCACATTATGCCAATTACTTCTGTTATCCACTCCACCTGGCCGCATTCAAACGTTTCGTAACAATCGTCATAAGCTCGCGAATCGGCCGAATCCAAATATTTTAACTGCTGTGTTCCATATTTTAGGTACACCCGGAGGCAGAAATACATGCCATCTGCTTTCCACGTTTTTCTCCAAACTCGATGATGTCATTCCCTTTTAAGATATAATTCTACGGCTATTGACATTAAAACATGTTTTCAAAATTTTTATGTTATTTAAGGTCGAGGTTGCAGTGGACATATCCCACTAAACGTGATAGATTCCTTGGAATTTATTTGGGTGGCAAATTATCACGTGACAGTGAATGCCGGATCTGTATCTATTAATTAGATAATATAAAATGGCGGTTGCAGCTATTCACCAGTTTCAGTGGAATTCGGATACGGAATAATGAAGTTATTAAATTAATTTTCTTCCCAACTGAAATAAATGGCAGCAACTCTGATGATTGTGATGAGGAAAACATTTGGATCCATCATATAATAGTGAGAATATTTTGTAAAACTAAGCTACTGTCACGTGACGTACAACAACCAATAAAAAAAAAGTATTCAATCCCTTTATAAAAGGGCCTGTTGTTGTGCTGCTGCTGCTGCTGCTGCGTAGCGTAGCCATTACTAGTGAGGAACAAAATCTTTGAATAGTGCTAAGTGGAATCTAGCTGTATTATGGTGTCGGCGATCCATCCAGCTTTTTGGAGATCCCCACAGCAAACATTCAACACCAACAAAGGGTTCCATCTATAGAGTTTCATGATTGGTAACCAGTGCATTGCAACGGTGAGACCAAGTGGCGGGCTCCCTTCCCGTTCAGGGAGGCCATTGTGATTTCCACAGGCTCAGTTAAAATTTAACTACGCCAATTTCGTTTTTGAAACGAGTTCTCTGGAATTTAGGTAAGTCTCAAACTAATATGAAAGTGGTCTTAAACTTCTGGAGAATAAATCGGCATACGTTTAACGTAATTAAGTTAATTCAATGCTCTTGTTTGCTATTACGGTTTAATGTAAGACAAGAGTGTTACAGAAAGATGAAAGGCCGCCATGTTTTTCTGCGCCCGTAGCACTCGGGGTCGAATTGCACAAAGTCATTGAACGAAGTTTGTATTGAAACTTTAGTTCGGATTTTATGGATGTTATGGCGTGTCATTAAATTCCGTCAATAGTTAGAAATTTAAAATAAAAACTAGTCCCCAAACGACTTAGTTTTGGTGCGAATCAAACTTTATAGTTACGCATAGAACAGTTGGTTTGTAACTGTAGAAAATTTCAAAGCTTGAGTCAGTAAAAGCTTTTAAAATGCATTTGCCAATAGCTAGCTTTGATAACGAATATTAAGAATGATTTCTTCCTGATAAAAATTAGTTGCTATTTTTATTGTTTTCTTTTTATTAATGCTTGCACAAATAAATTCTTTCAAAACATTAATTATATGCGCTAAAAGATTTCTACTCTATCTATACCGTAAATTTTCAAACATCGAGGGGATAACAGAAAATAGGGGTTGAGCTCAAGAGGGAAAATAATTAAAATAAAAAATTGAATCGATTCAACTTGATTATTTGTATTGCCCAATTGTATTAGAGGTTCTAACATGGCTAAGAATAATAATAGTTAAAAGTGCAAAATTCATATTGCTATTGTTTTTGAATATTTAGATTTTTCCGTTAAACTGATGTAAACAGAATCAAACGGAAGCTGTGCAAAACATGGACAGCTTGTTGGATGGAACGAGGTTTGTGCATTTAAAGGATTAACAAAAAATATATTATTTACTCTTTTCCGTTTTCAGAAGTGTTAGTATGCAACAAGATACTGGTCATAACAGCATAGTAAGTCATAAGTATAAAGTGGGAGATGTAATTTTTTTTTTTAAAATCAGTTAAGACACGCGAAACATCTATGGACGATTATTAACAAAATTAGATTAGTACGAAATATTAACGTCTGAGTATTAAACAGTATTAAGATAAATTTTAAATGCTACGAACTAGAATCAGTATTTTCAAAAAATAAAGGAAATTGAATATCAGCCGTCTAACTCATGGCGGACAGCGGAAAGCAAATCAAAAAGTCGGATAAAAGATCTTAGATCTTTTGATTTCTAGACTAATTGCTGCTGAATCTAAATGTGGATGGAACAGTAATATGCACAAGTAACTATTTTGACTATAAAAATTGCCAAACATAATTTTTCAGAAATGTTGATTTATAATTTGCAATCAGTTTTTGGTGGTCAGTATTTTAAAAAGAGTTAAATGCATTTATAAATATATATTACTTGTACATTTATTTAAATTTATTTATGGTTGACGCCATTGAATCAGCCAGAAGTAGACTGTTAAGATATACGATTAATTATGTCTAAAGTACTTAAAATCATTTTAAGAAACGCTAAAAAAAATTGCTAAGACACGATTGGCTAATTCGGACTTGGCTAATTAATTCTTAGATTGACACTAGCAATATTCATATTCAAAATTATTACACACTTAAAATGGAAGTTCTTTCACAAACGGATTCACTGTTTTTCAATTTGATCTTTGTGAGGTAAATGTTTGTACTTGTTATTCTTATTAAACAAAAACTAGTTTTGGTTGTCTAAGTAATATAATGCTTTCGATTACAATGTTCATTAATTATTATTATTGATTTGCTATTAGAATTCAACAACAAATATGACTATTCAACAGACTGAACGAGACGAGCTTATACCGCAACAACCTGTCGCTGGAGTGGTACAACCACCGTTTATACCTCCAATTGACAGAGCCAATCGTACAACCAATCAACTACAATATTTATTCAAAGCTGTAATGAAAGCAGTTTGGAAACATCAGTTTGCATGGCCATTCCAGCAACCTGTGGATGCAATCCGATTAGAACTGCCAGTAAATTAATTAGAAATTCAATGTGTATCTTGATATGTATATAAATTCATATTTTTTTTTTCAATTAAGGATTATCACAAAATTATTAAGCAGCCAATGGATTTGGGAACAATAAAAAAGCGCTTAGAGAATAATTTCTATTCAGCAGCAAAAGAATGCATACAAGATTTCAATACTATGTTTACGAATTGTTATGTCTATAACAAACCAGGCGAGGTAATTTGGTTTTGTAAAAATTCATTGGTATTCTCTCTCTCTCTCTCTCTCAAGATATAATGTCATTTATGATACTGGGATTACTGTTTATTGTCATAAATAGATAGTAACGTTTAAATTACCAATATCACTAATGATCAGTGCATATTAAAATGCTCCAAATTTTGTTCCAAATTGTCTCAATTTTAAGTTTAGAAATATTATGCTTGTTTTTAGGAAGTGTAGGGAAATTCATCTATTGTGCACACTAAATGAGTTTCAAACGGTTTTCATAGGCACATCAGAGGGGCCGTTACTAATCTAAACTTTAATGTCTCTATGCTGACTTTTTTTTAAAGTGTAGAAAATGTTTATTACTTTTGGCATCACCGGATTTACTGCTACCTCAAATTGATACGGCTTCCTCATTTTTAAGAAATAAACCTAGGCCATAAAAGATAAAATTTTATTTTGGAAGGAAAAAGAATTTATTTACTATTCACACGTGTTGTTGGCTATAATTTAACTAAAATTTTTTTTAATGTTAAATAATAAAAAGCTAATTTAATTATCATCTTTGATAAAGACAAAGACCAAGATTCAATATTCATTGGCTGGCTGTTCTGTGATTTGGGCGTAATAGGTTAAATTTATTATTTAGTCGTGCAATTGACAATTTCAGGTTTATATTAGGTTTGCCTCAATTGCGATTAGTTTATATTATAGTAACTTTATTATTATAACTTTATTTGTATAATTGTATACGTTTTAATATATTATAAATTTTGCAAAATAGGATGTTGTTTTAATGGCGCAAACGTTAGAGAAACTTTTTCTGACCAAAGTGACTCAGATGCCAAAGGAAGAATACGAAGTCACACTGCCAGCTCCAAAAATAGGAGGCCCAAAAGCAAAAGGAAAAAGGATGTCTACATCTGGAGGTATAAATGCCAATAAATATAACGTGTACTAATTGAAAAATTGATTTAGGAACTCCAACATTAGTGCCTGTAGGTTCTACCACTCCGGCTGGTATTGAGACTTTCCCAACGACAACAACTCTTAATGCAAGCAATGGACGTGGTACACCAAACTCTTCGGGTTCTTCGGTTACAATAACTGGAAGCACGACAACGCCAACAATAGCTTCACCGCATCCATTGGCGCAGCAGTCACACCAAAATTCGATAATGATGCCGGCAATGGCATATTCGCAGGATATATCTGATGGACCTGTGCAGATTCCTGTAATGGGACAAATTCAAGCAGCGGCTGCAGGTGGACTAATGGGACCCATGGGTCAAACTTTACCTGCAAAAGTAAAGAAAGGTGTTAAAAGAAAAGCTGATACTACAACTCCAACTGCCAACTCTACTTATGAGCCTGTGTACCCATTACATTCTGAACAAAAGCCATCGAAAATTGCTACGCGAAGAGAAAGCGGGAGGCAGATCAAAAAACCAAAGAAAGATCTGCCTGATTCCCAGGTGGTTGATATTATATCCAAGTGCTTTCAATTGCATTTTTCTCAATATATATGGTTATCCTAGTGTTAGCTTATTAGTAAATTCAAACGTAAAATTCTAGGTTGTGCAGTGTATTTGTAATTCAAAATTCAGAAAATTTGGTAAAGCGGATTTTAGTGAAAAGTAACTCGATTACTTGATTACTTACAGTCGTAAAAGATAACTTTTTTATTTCTGTCATCTTGAAACTCTATAAACGAGCATTTGTGTCGGTAGCATCAAATGGTGCTGAATATTAGATTTATATGATAGAACTGACTTCGCACAATATACATATGGGAATGAATAAACTTCAGATTTGTTTGTGCGATAAAATGTATTGATCACTTAAATACATTAATTTATGGACATCAATAATTTCAAATGTTAAATGTGATGTCAAATTCTGATGTTCAATTGGCGTTAGTGTCATCTATTGTAATTTTAGTTTAAGGGATAGGAGAAGTTTTTTTCATTTGGTTATTTAAAAAAAAAACTATTTTAAATACTTAAAATCTACATTATAATAGATGTGCAATGCAAAAACTTGCTTTTTTGCTTTTTAATCACACTTGTTATCCTGTGCTGCTGACCTTATCATAATAACTATGATCAAGCACCAATTAACAAGGAGGTACTAAGGATCTCCCCCCCCCCCCCTCAGTTTTGCATAATTTAAAAAAATTTAATTGATTAATAGTTAACTAAAACACTGCCCAAATAATAATGCATTATTAGCCTAATAATGCAATTTTTTCCATAGGAAAAAAGTTTGATTTTTTCTTGTGGAAAAAATTGCATTACTAGGCTATAAGTTAAACAATATAATTTTTTTTTACTCAAAGTGGGTCTTAAGATTTGGGCAGTGTTTTATTTAAGTATTAATAGATTTATTTCTTTAAAATTATGAGAATCTGAGGGGGAGGAGGTTCATAGTTCCTCCTTGTAAGAGATAATAAAAAAATGTCATCAATATTAAGTATTTTAAGAAAACCAATTTAATTCAATTTGATACCCATAATATTAATTTTGAACATTAATACTCAAAAATTAGTACCAATCTTCTATTTCTGGCTTATAATGTTGAGTAAGACTTTTTAAACTGAAAATAACTGAATAATATAAAATGAATAATAATTTGTTGTTTGTGGGGCTGGAAACTCTTTTGGAACATAGTCTGTTCTTGTCAACATTTGTCGTGAATGAAACAGTCGTAGTATTCCTTTAAAAACTTAAGGATCAGATATATTTATGAAAATTTTCTACATTAAATTTGTATAGGAATGAAATTCTCTTAGAAATTATTTTTACATAGGTTATGTAATAAATAGAATCGGAATAATGTCTTTTACAGCAGGTGATTTTTCTTGTTAATATTTTACCAATGTTGAATTTGTCAACAACATTTGGGGAAAATATTGTTAAAGATTAGATTTGAGTTGAATAATAATACACAAAAAGTACACAATGTGATTTGTCAACCAATTATCCTAGGTTTTATTAGGTTAAATTTCAGAGAAAAAATTGGAAAACAATTCTTTAGATATTCTAAAGTAGTTTACTATTTTATCAAAATTGCTAGGGAAATATAGTCTGTTGATAAAATAGCAACGAAGCTATTTTATAACTTGTAGGTTGTCTTAAAGAATGAAGCGACTATCTCGATATGCAGTATACTATAATATTGCATACTAATATTTTATATTCTAATACACTTAAAGATGTTAATCATGTAATAATTGAACTGCATTACAAATAATAGTGCATAAGTTCATCTGTTATTAATAAATGCAAATACAGATTCTAATACAAAAAACATTTCAATATATCAATATGATATGACTAAAAATTTGACCAGAGTGCTTTGTTGCTGTGGGTTATTTTTTCTTGTCAACCTTTGCATTTGGTTTTATAAACTTACTAGGAGTGCTTTCCTGCTTATGCGCTTTTGATTTGCATAAATTTAAAGAAATAAATCGATTATTAGTTAACTAAAATACTGCCCCAATCTTAAGACGCAATATGTTTAAATGAAATTTTTTTTTTATGGGAAAACATGCACTATTCAGCTATAAGTTTAACAATATTAATTTCATTTAAACATATTACATCTTAAGATTGGGGCAGTGATTTAGTTAACTAATAATCGATTTATTTCTTTTAATCTATGCCAATTGGAGGTGCACAAGTAGGGATGCACTCCATGTCAGCCATTATTTTTTGTGTTAAAGTGTTCAGTCTGATAAATACACATTCTTTCATGAGAAAAGAGAAATTTATTTAAAACAGGTATAAGAATTTCAAATGTGAATTATGTGGACCTCAGGTAACTTACTGGCTAGAATTTATTGGTCATATGATCCCAATAAATGACTCTTAAGATAAAAGGACACTTACTAAATGACTCTTATGAGTCATTTATATTATATAACTTTTAACTTTAACTTTAACTTTAAGGCAGTGCAAAATAAGGCTAAAGATTTCATTGGAAAGTACCAGAAAACTAAAACTAGCCAAGAACATCCATTTTAATTTAATGTTTCTACATAAATTAAAACATCGTACAAAAATAATGTTAACACTACAAAGTTTAATATGAAAAATAGCATAATATCACAAAGGTAGTTTTCCTTGTTAATCTCGTAACACTTGCAAAAATATTTTTCAATGAGTTTGAATTCATATCAACATACTACACTACATAGCTTTTTAATTTTGTGCAGTTTTCTTTAACTTATGCAAACAAGAATTGAATTAAATGGCTGTTCTAGAGTCAGTTTCTACAACTTTTTTATTGAAACTTTTGCTCTATCTTGCATTGTTTAGAAGTTAGAATGTAAATGTTCTTGAAGATGACTCGTTGTTTTTGGTCATGCGACCAATGGATTTCTCAATAAGTTACCTAAGATCCACTTATCAAATTTTGGAAATGGTTTTTACCCTGTTTAAAATGACACACATTCTTCTTTGAATTACCCTGTATAGAGATATTTAGAGACAATCAGAGTACGAAGTTGTGCTGTCAGTAAGTTTTGGATATACATGTTGTTCTTATGGGTAGCACAAACTCATAAGAAATTCCTATTCCTGAAGCAAGAAATATTAATAAAATATTTGAAGCTAATGTTATTTAATAATATACAAATTTGTTGTGAAATACAAGTTGTATGTTGAATGGGAGCTATGTGGAGTTGATTGGATAAAAACTGAATGCTTGTATTACGATAGCATAAAGATCTGTTTAGGATGTATCTGGTTTGATTCAAAATAAGCTTAACATGCTCTGAAGATGATAATGGAATGCTAAATACGAATTTCACTCATTAATGTGTATTGATATAAATATTTAAAAGTTTCTATTATAATTGATTTAAAAATATATTTTAACATTTTGTTTTTTTCATTGTAACAATATGACTACAATATCAATATTAAAAGCAATATGGGGTTTCAATAATTTTAAATTATTTTGTGATTTTTGGACTTTCATGTTGCATGGTTTCAACAATCAATTTTCATAATCACAGATTCACACAATTACAAAATTGTATAATCGGCTAAAAAGGTGTTTAAGCGATTGTTGATCTTGTTCACCACTGCATGTTTCAAAATTGCAAAACACTTGCATGGCTCAATAATTGAAGAGATTTTGCAATTTGTCACCAATCACAAAATTGTCTAATTTTTGAAACCACCTGTATCTGATAGCCACAGTACAACTTAAAAACAATGTGTGACAATACTTCATTAAATACTCATAAATGGAATATAAGTTTTTCCAACAACTGGAAGTTATTTTCTCGTTGTTCTCACGATGAACAGTTTTTATAATGTGAATTTAAAATTAAAAAAATTACGAGGTTTTGGTCTTCCTCAGCTAAATCAGAAGCTAGTGTAAAATAATGTAACTCTCTTTAGCTAAGAGAAAATAATTCATTTATTTTCATTGATCGTATGAATTGAGGGTTGAATATTAATATCAGTTTACTAATTTCTATTCTATAGCCACAACACAGCTCGAAACCCAAAGAGAAATTAACAGAACAACTAAAATTTTGTAATGACATCCTGAAAGAATTACTTTCGAAAAAGCATTCGGTAAGTGACACTATTGAATATTCAAAAATGGCAAGTTGGATATTCAACTGCTATTGTTAAATACCGGCATAAATGAATTTAAACTTTCAAGTCAGCGAGTGATTTACATGTATATTATGTTAGGATTAATCTGAAATGTGTATTCACAAATTGGTTTGGGTTATTCAGGTGTCTGAGAAAGAGTGATTCCTAAAGAAATATTAATAATTTTTTTTATAAAAAATGCTAGAAGTAATTAAATAAATATTTAAGTTTTATTAAATCTACTAGTTAACCTTCACATGGCTTCATTCATTGATTATAGTCAGTCCAATTCTACATTCAAATTCTACATTAGACCACTGCATGATTTTTTAAAAGGTTTTAAAGTAAGGCTATGTTTTTGATTATTTCGTATACAATATCAAATCATATCTTACTTTAATTTTTAGTTTTTATTTGTAGCAGTTATTATTTCGTTAGGCGATAACTCTTTTTTTGACATTCTATATTACAATTGACAATAAATAAGTAGTTTTAAACTTGGTTTAAAGAGCATTTTACACTTAAAAAGTTATGCGATTAATGTTTTAAAAATTTAATTATTTGTTTTAACAATAAGGGTCAATTAACAATTAAACCAATTAAGGTAAAATTCGTATTAATATATAATTTAAAGGAATTTACCAAAAGTAATGTTAAGGTAAAATTTCAGTTGGGTAACAAGAATGATATCAATTCATTTTTACCGAATTTATGTCATGTATTGTAAGGCTTACATATGTTCCAAGTGCAAATTTCGAGCTTAAAATGAAATAGTATAGACTTATGTGAAAACTCCAATTTGAAATTTTAAGAAACTCACAAAATTTAAAAAAAAAAAAATGTTCATAAATTTCGAATGCAAGCAGTAATAAATTTTGATACAGAAATTATACAATTGCTGTCAGAATCTATCTCTCTCTCTGCTGTGCTTTGTTTTTGAAAATGCCAAATTTTTATTTGATTTCTATGATCATTCGAGCCAAGACGATCTTTTAACAAATTGGAAATTATACATCTAGTTTATGCAACTGTTAGTTAATTTATTAGAAAAGTTTAACCTAAAAATTTCAACCACAGATTAAACTTTATTTAAGGAAACGTTGGTAAGAATGGCAATCTTGAAACGAGTTGTAGGCTATTAGTTTCGCCTAATGTTATTGTAACACATGGGCTGTTAAGCAACATTTTTTACAACAGACACTTTTAAGAGTCATATCTTGTGCCCCATCAAAAAATTAATGAAGTTAAAAATCTGAGATTTTTAAATTTAGATGGTGTCTCGTAATGCCTATATCAAACGTTTTCTAGTGTTGAATTAAAATATAGAACTGCCCAATTAATTTACATTAATATGATTGATTTCCTAACTTAATTATAGGGTTATGCTTGGCCTTTTTATAAACCAGTTGATGCAGATTTATTAGGCTTACACGATTATCATGACATCATTAAGCATCCAATGGATTTAGGCACAGTGAAAGTGAGTACCAGTTTAAATCTATAGATAGAATAATTTTTTTTTATGATTTCGATTTTAAATTACTTTTATTTTAATAGCAAAAAATGGACAATAGAGAATATAGATCACCTATGGAATTTGCAGCTGACGTTAGACTAATATTTACAAATTGTTATAAATATAATCCACCTGATCATGATGTTGTAGCTATGGCTAGAAAATTACAGGTTTATAATGTGAAAAGAATGACCTATAGTGGATTGCACCAACATTAGTTAAAAATTTAAGCGCTGTTTTTAAATCGAAATTGATTAAATCATAGTAATTACTAACTGTAATGTCATATGTAATGAGATAAGAGACATCATGTCTTATCTCATCGTTCTAACTGATATTGGTACAACTTCTTGAATATTCTTCAGTTTAAAGAAATATTTTTAATAATGTTTAGGATGTATTTGAAATGAGGTATGCAAGAATTCCAGACGAACCAACTCCAAGCATTCCAGAAACAGTAACACCAATGGTAAAACAGGAGATGACTACGAGCAGTTCTAGTAGTAGTTCATCTGGTAGCTCGTCGAGCAGTGATTCCGAAGACAGTGAGGAGGAAAGAGAAAGAAAGTTATTGCAATTGCAAGAACAGGTATATATTTCCGTTTGATGAAGGGTTTTAATGTATATTAATAAGGTTTAGTAAATTTGTTTAATTATGGTTTGTGCTCTTAAATTTTATTTCGAGCAGCTGAAACAGATGCAGGAGCAAATGCAGTTATTAGTTCAAGAGAGTCGACGAAGGGAAAAGAAAAAGAAAGAACGGAAAAAGAAGAAGGATAAGGAAGAAAGGAAGGATGATCGCAAGGAATCGAAGCCACCGCTCGAAGTCACGCAAGCACAACCAGTTGTTAATAACATTGCGCTGGTGGCAGATCAGAAGCCAATAAAACCTACTAAGACAAAGTCATCTACGGGCAAGGTGCCTAATCAGAAGTCTTGTTCTGTGCTATCAAAAAGGCAAAGGTAATATACTAATATTTTGTTCAAAATGTCAATAATTAGATTGAATTGTTTTAGATCATCTAGAAAAAGCAAAAGTTCTTTACCAGCATTTGATAGCGAAGATGAAGATAATGCAAAGCCTATGTCTTACGATGAGAAAAGACAGCTAAGTTTAGACATAAATAAGTTGCCCGGTAAGATAGTATTGCTTTCAAAGTTTCATCATTTTATATTTTTCATATACTTTGTAGGCGATAAACTAGGTAGAGTTGTTCATATAATTCAGTCACGCGAGCCATCTCTAAGAGATTCAAATCCAGATGAGATCGAAATAGACTTTGAAACATTAAAACCTTCTACCTTGCGCGAGCTAGAAGCTTATGTGGCTTCTTGCTTACGCAAGAAGCCACGGAAACCATACTGTAAGTAATTTTTCTAAATATTAATACTTGTGTACCCTTAACCTCACTGGGCAATGAGTTTCATTTCTATTGAAATTTTAAATCAGAAAGAGGTGAAAACAAACGCATTAGTTTAATCTCATTCTATGTTAATAATACAGCGAATGATTCATGACTTTTGGACAAAAGCATCGGTCGCATTTATTCTTTTGTTTATTCGTTTATCCTACTTGTCAAAAACAAAACATGATAATTAAAAATTGTTTTTTTTAATTAAGAAATCATTTACTAAAAACGTGATATAACCATTAAAAATAGCCGGAGGCGTGCAGCTATTGTTTTAAACCATGCTTCTTTATATTTGAACTTCATTTATATTTATTGAATTTATTTGTTAGCTGCTAAAAAACCCTCGGGAAAATCTAAAGATGAACAAATGGCAGAAAAAAAGCAAGAGTTGGAAAAGAGGCTTCAAGATGTGAGTGGTCAGCTAGGAGCTGTCACCAAAAAAATGCCGAAAAAAGGTTAGTTCTATTAAAAATATATTTTACGTTTGAATTTATTAATTATGTAATTAGATGTTGAAAACAAACATGTGGATGTTGTTGGTGGACCTAGTCGGCTAAGTGCAAGCAGTAGCAGCAGTTCTGATAGCGATAGCAGTAGTAGCAGCAGTTCAAGCAGCTCAACAGATAGTAGCGATTCAGAGTCAGGTTAGATACACAATTTATTTCTTGTCAAAAAGTAGATTTGAATAACTTTAAGGCATTGGTTATTGCCTGATTTAATTGAGGGCTTTGTTTCTATTTTATGCTGTTTAGAATAAATTTTAATTTTATATTTTACGAAACTGTTAGTTCGGTTATATTGCTTGTTATTTATTTTTTAAGTTTTAAAATGCGAACGCATAGACTCTAAAATTTTCTTTTTAGTTTTTGTTTAAAATGTTATTTGTTCTTTGTATATTTAAAAAAAAGACAAATTGAGGTCGAGATTTCTGCTTGGCCATAGGCTAAAATTCGAATTTCCGTTCTTTTGATAGCTATTCCTTAAGTGGGTGATCACATGATGTCATATCAATAAGAAGATCCATTCGCCTGATCCAAGGGAGTCCATCATGTGTATCAATGGAAATGTGTGTTTAAGAGTACACGCACACACTGCATAGATCTCTCTCTATCTCTGGCTATACATATATATATTTATATACATATTATATGTATATATAGTTATATTTACATATGTATGTATATATAGTTATATAATATATATGTATGTATATATATATATATACATATATGTGTGTGTTTTTTTGTATGTCTGTATATATATATACATTTATATATATATATATACATATATAAAACTTCCTTGTGCTGAAATAACCAGGTTGAGCTCTACTTGGTCAGGCATACAATAATATTGAATTGAACGATAGCCATCTATAACCCAAATAGGCTATTAAGCCTTTAATTTGAGTTTAATGAAGTTGTCTAGAAATGTTTTTAAATCAGTTCTAATTATTTTAATTCTTAATTTTGGATAATGTATTTAATGAAAAATGTTTTCTATAAATTATTTGAATTTGGCTTTAAAATGATCGTGATATTTGATTTACATTTCACATATTATTAAAGAAAGGCTATTAAGGTGTGGAATTATATGTTAAAGGATAAATGATTTGGCAAGTTGAAACTACCCGATCAAAAAATCATGCCTGAATTTAGAAAGAAGCTAGTCAAAACATGGATTTAGTATCCGGACTCAACATTTTTAATGCCCTTTACGTTTCCTCTTTCTTGATGAATTTCATACAATTTAATTTAAAAAAAATCTAATACAGCATTTAGGAGTGATTCAGCAAGAAAGAAGAAACTTAAGAATTTAATTGAATCGATAAGCTTGAAAAACGTTGCAAGTTACTCAAAAATCATCTTAGAGGTTTTAAGATGTTCATTCATCTTAAAAAGTAAAACCATGTGAGTGACATCCAGTTTTAATATTAAGATTTCTTTTATTTTAAAAAATTCTTTAGTTACTTTTTATATTTTTCTTTGTAATCTGCGATATAAAATGTATATTATAAAGCCCAAAACCAATTAAAATTAAACTTAAAACATGAGTTATATTTCCTGCATCAAGCCAATGAGTGCAGCATGTGTTGAGTCAGCCAGCTTTTAACATAACATTTTCTATTAAAAGGTGATTACCTTTAATTCTTTAGTTTGTGATTTAAAAAATTTATTACATATTTATCTGGAGTTTTCTTTACATTAAAACGAAAAAATGTTTGCAGCTTGTCATTATTTAAAACGAAGTCTATATTATATCCAGAAGTGGTTTTTGTTTATAAAACCTTTTGATTTCATTATATAGAGAAAAGTTTGATTTTGATTATTATACAAATTTCAATGCTATACATAGTTATTAATTTGCAGTGCCTTAAATTTGTTGGGTTTCGTTTTAACATTGATGCTTAGTGAATTTTTGATTCAGAATTTTAAAAATTGTGTTATTATTGTTACTATTAGTAAACTAAAACGTAATTTTGAAGACTGAAGCATATTATCCACGAAGTCGCTAGGGAATGAATGACATCGTAACATTTCATCGCAGCATCAAGTTTTATACTAAGTATGAAACGATTCATACACAACTCTACTGGCTCACTAAAATCGTTCGTGACAGTATGGTTTTATAGGAAACTTTTTATAATTCTAATATTGTTCATTTGAATTATGATATTAAAAAATATCTTTTCTCTCCAGGTGTGTATAAAGGGCTAGCTGGCCTCCTTGACACAATTTGCACTCCCTGGCTAATATAGGGCTAATATTCTAGCAATTAAATATTATGGGTGGGATGGAGATAACAGTTTTGAAAATAAAAAAAGTTTTTAAAACTTTTTTTTGCAATTATCGAATTGTTTATTTCGCCTATGAATGCCAACTCTACATTGATTATTAATATAGGATGTGTATAAGCGACCTAATTTATTATTTTTTTTTTTTTGGTTTGTTGCTCCTATGTGATTGTAAATCATTGGTTTTAATGTTTGCATTTTGTGAATAACATATTTCATATTTTGTAACTTTTTATACATTTCACATATATATGTAAGGGCAACAGTATAGATAATGGAAATTGTTATTTTCTTGGACAGTATTGATTTAATTATTTTGAATATTTTTTTAAAATTCAAAATAGCTTCATTTTCATTTATTATATAAGAATGTTTGTAAATGCCTTTTCATGATTTTTTTCTGAATAATAAAACTGAGTTAGTTACCTTTTGTAAAATATGTAATGTCGAACGTTAGTTTAAAGTGGATTCATACAAAACTGTAATGGTCTTTTTTTTCTTAAGTACTGTTGATATTTTATTGTTGGCTTTCTGAAATGGAAGCATCGAATTAGTTTTTGATTATGATTTGCAATTATTTTTTATTTATTTTTTGTTTAAAGTTTAATTGCTATGTTGATTGTCCTTTCAGATTGGAAATGGATATCAATGTCTTGTAAATATTTTTCTTAACTATGAAAAGAAAAATCATAAAAGGCACATTAGGCAGTTAGTCTAATTCCCCCTCTTTCATTGTGTGTATTTATAGCATTGTGTGTCTGATTGTATAATAAAACGTTTCTCTATAATAAAAAAACAGTACTCCAGATGTGTGTTAATATTCATTGATACTTATATATATATATATATATTTACTTCTAATTTTTTAATTAAATAATTGGGTAGGAAATTTTAAGTAACACATGCTTGCACTCGAAGGCTGACGCAAAATTTTATTTTCTCGTTTCATCTAATTTCTATACATGATATAATGTGCTACGTTAAACGATGAATACTTGTGTGGTTTTGCTTTTTTATTTACATATTGTCAGATAGATCTCAAAATTGAAAGAATGAAATAACAGAAAACTGATGATTTGACAAACTTAATGAAATACGGTCATAAATAAAAATTGCGCGATAAAAACATAGTTTTGTGCTATCACTTGACTATATTTTTTTGGAAACTTGCGTACAATTATAAAGAAGTTTTCGATTCACTGCATATTTGCATTGTTATTGCATTAGATTAAAAGTTGAATAAAACTTAAGTTTTAACATTCTCTTCAGGAGAAGAAAACGCTGGTAAGCTGCGGAAAGAAGACAACTTTCAGGTTAGTGAATACAACTTATAAATGGTTGGCATAATTGTTAATGATAACAAACACTGCAAAAATATTTTAATTTTAAAAAATAAATTACTAGACATACTACAGATATTTGGGAGAGCTATCTTTTTTCTATTTGCTGTTAATGTTGTCAAATGAAATAAGAGACATGAATTTTTGCTTGCTTGTACCACTTTATCTAGGTAGACTTATTGTAACTATATATTTGATTATTTATGGTAATCGGGCATATTTCTAGTGCACAAATTTATAGTTGCACAAATCATTAAAAGTTACATTAAATTATTACAAACTTTTGTCAAATTCCAGATTATTTTTGCAATTTCTTGTTATATCGTTCAGTACTGCCACCATTATTTTTGGAGTGTTTTTAAAAAAACATTGCTTGTTTTTTATTAAAAGCAAGAAAATAAAAATAAATAAAATAAAGCTAGAAATTTATTTAAAATAGATTTCGAAATTCTTAATAGTGAAGTTTTCCTAATATCGATACCTTAGAATACAATAACTTATACTTGGTGCATTCAAGGCTTAAAATTCGGTTTTATAAACGAATTTCTTTCTAAACATATGCATAGAAAAAGAAATAAAATTTCACTCCCTTTCTGCCTACACAAAAGTAATAAAGCAATAAGTGAAAATTGTCAATCTGTGACCTTATAAAATGTAAATTTCAGTAGTTGCCTTTTAAAATTGATAGGTCTGGTGGTCTTTGGATCTGACGAGGAGGTATTATGGATTTAAGTCGCTCCAATTGCTACGAATTTAAAGAAATAATTACATTATTGGCTAAATAAAACAGTGATAATTAAAATTAGCAATGCCTTACAGCTCATAAATGATGGGCTATAAGTTTCACAATATAAAATAAAATATATGTTAAAGCATTGCTAATTTTAATTGTTATCATAGTTTTATTTAGCCAATAATGTAATTATTTTTTTAAATTTGTAGCAATTGGAGCGACTCAAGTCGTATTTCTTTTTTGTGAGTGTAGCAGGTTTAATTCTGGGTCTGATATTGGTTGTTTTTTTTGAGTAGTGAGGAAGAAAGGCATGGCAAGTTGTTTGGAAGGGTTGGTTGGGGCCTGCATTTGTTGATTATGATCTGCTATGTGCCAAACACTGATGCCAGGAGTTGAGCCCTCCACCTGGAAATTTTGTCACACGAGCTTTGTATTTTGTGCAGGGAAAATTTTCCAAACGTGTGACCAACAGCCTAATGTTTTTTCCGAAGCCACTTGCTTTTTCCTCACCCATAAAAAACAGCGATCTTGGCCTGGAATTGAACGCACATCGCTTGGGTCTAGTCATGAGGGCGCTAACCATATCATCCTTTGCATGAGCTTTTCAAAAGTGACTGAGTCGTTTGGTTATGTTTGAATGATTAGCTTTGCATGATAAAAATCACCAGATTGACAAAATTTCCAAGAGGTATAGCAGAAATAAAGGCTGAGGTCTGCAGTACACCCTTGTGAGTTTTGTGTAGCAATCTATTGTTTTGTTTTGTATAAATACAAAACAATTCCTGCAAATAACTATATAAAACAATTTTATTTTTTAAAACCATTTTATTTGCAATTTTGGAATCACTACATCAAAGCAGGACCTACCTATTGCTACCTTACTACTATCATTTAGAATGTATTGGTTACACTTACAAGGAGGTACTAAGGATCTTCCCCTTTCAGATTTGCATGATTTTGAAGAAAGAAATCAATTAATACTTAACTAAAACAATGCCCAAATATGAGGATGCACTTCGAGTAAAAAAAATTAATATTGTTACTTTTATAGCCTAATAATGCACTTTTTTCCATAGGAAAAAGTTTGATTTTTTCCAATGGGGAAAAATGCATTATTAGGCTATAAGAGTAACAATAGTAATTTTTTACAATCGATTTATTTCTTTAAAATTATTTAAATCTGAGGTGTGGAGGTCCATAGTACCTCCTTGTTAATGTTACAATTGAACATAAAAATAATAATTCTTTTCAAATTGCAATTCTCATAGTTATTGCTAGTTACATCAATTTTTCAAAACTAGTGGCTTTGAATTCTGTTTTTTAGAGCTGAGTCGATTAATTTTTGATTGAAATATTCTGATGCCAGATCTTAGAGTTTTTAAATTTTTTAAATTGTTCTAGTATTCTTAAAACAGTGAATTGCTTGCAATTCATCGTGTTTGCCATAATTGACTGATATTTCCTTTTTTCCGGAATTGAACAATGATTTTTTTTTAATCTCACTTATCAGTCGAATTACAGTCGAATTGCTTACAAAATAAGCAAATATTGCTACAATCTCTCAGAGATAGATTAGTCAACTAATCATTACTATACGAATAAAATGCATCACAATTTAGGGTATTTTATTATTTTGTCATTTTTCAATATCTCTCTATTACAATAAAATGTGTTATTGTAATTAAATGATTTTCTAATTACAAAATCTGTTTTTAAAATGTCAAGGGTCCACTTGGAATTTGATTTTGACTGCATTATTCTAATTTTTTAGCAACAAGTTTTATATAATATTTTATAACATTTTAAGAAAATGTTACAAGTTTATACTTTGCAATGCAGCATGCTATAAAATTGTTTTTTTGTTTAATTGAAATGCTTTTAAAATATTTAAAGAAAATAATTATGGAGTGATACAATGACATTGTAATATTGAAAGATAAATGTTATTGACTGTCAGCAATAAATATTAAATGCAATTTAAAGTAAACTACTTTCAAACAGTTTATATACATAAGCATAATTAAGCTATGAGGACAAAACTCAAGTATTCGAGTGATTATTTTATCAAATATTTGTTAAATAAATTTTTTATATTTAAGGTAAATAATACTGGAATAGGAATATCCACCAGAGTAGTTACGAACCATATGCCACAACAAACGGGTGTGTTAAATCAACAACAACCAATGGTATCTGTTGCTGGAATCTACAGTGCCCCTGTTGCACAAGGTAAATATTCTCTTAAGATTTAACGTTATTTTTTTAAAAATTATTTTCTAAAATGTTGTTAGTCACATCTAATAAACTATCTGTAGCCAGTCATAGTTTACCTCAGCAACCTGCTCGACCATCTAACACAGCAGCACCAGCACCTGTAAAGAAAATTGTTCCTGTTGCAATAAAATCAACAAGTACGAATATATTCAATTTATTTTTTATGGAATTATGTCTCGTTTTATATAAGCAAATTATTTCTTTCAAAATAATTGCTTCTAGGGAGAAATGGAATCTTATATCTGAACTTTTAAAAAAGAATTTTTATGTTAATAGTGAGGTTGCAATATGAGTTGTTGCAATATGAGTTTTTCCCATATAGAATTATAATTATGATTTATAACTGTCTAATTGCTGCTATAAAATAGTGTAAAACCTTAAATGTTACACCAAAGTGTGCGTACACTGTAACTTAAGACATAATTTTCAGCAAAATCAAGACTCAAACCAACCCGATAGTCATCTAAACGCTTCTAAAACAGCAAGTAATCAAACCTAACGTTCAGTTAGTTAATTATAATTCAAATTCAAACATAAATTTTATTTGACCATTATAATTTTTAATTATAATTGTATGGTGTAAAACTATGCACCGCAACCTTACATTGCACTTGCTTCAGTAGACCATTACACCATTATTTCTAGTGATGTAATTGTATATTTTTAGTGTGAAACAACGCACTGCAACCTCACTAATGAAAATTGTTGTTTTGTATTGCAGACAGTCTAAAATATTTTATAATATCGTTAAATTAGCATAGTGAACTTTTACATCGGTTGAAATCATTGTTCTTGTATAAATGTTCAACTTTGATTTGACATAGATTATTGTTGGTTGAGTATTGAACATTTTTATTAAAGAACATAGTTTTGATGCCAAAAAAGAATTGTATGACATCAATTTTAAAGAAATCGGCTATTGTCTTATTTGGGCCGTTCCATTGTAAGAAGATTTATACTTTAATACATAAACTGGAAATCATAAAATCGATTAACAGATAAAACACTGCAACTAATAATCAAAATTATTAGCAAACTAACTATAAAATTACTTCAAAATGGCAGGATACTACTTGATTTTTGAGTACAGGATAATATTTTTTTTTAGAATTTGACTGGTTTTTAGTAATTGAAAATCACTAACCCGGTGAACCAATTATTATTCAAATTAATAATGGGCATTCAAAACTCATGCAGGTTTAGAATTTATCTTTAAGTGTACTAGTTACTGTAGTTTGCAGTTTGAATGATAAATTAAATGTGGGTAACTAAAATGCATGACAATGCAAATTTTGATATTCAGGTTTACAGAAAATAGTTTGGAGGTTATAATATGCTGCAGCATTACAGTTTGAAGCCATTTGGGATGCTTGTAAATGATGCCGAGTTTCTGCATTTGGATTGACTTGCCTATCAATAAATCTCATTTACTATTGAATGTTTTTGGGCCTGTGGACAGTAAATAATAAATTTTATTTAGGCTATTGTGATATGGTTTTAGTGACAGAAAAATATCCTTTAACTGATATTTAATAGAGAAAATTCTAAATACTGTATGGGAATCATTAACAAATCAAATTTGAATTGATTAAGTGTCAAATTTATTTCATATTATGCTTTTAATTATTTATGATGAGTTAATCAAACTACTTAATGATTCTATTTCTAATGCATTAAACAGCTAAAATTGCTTTGAAAGATGATTAATTAAGTCATTAGGTTTTTAAAATGGTTGGAATTCTGTGCATGAATATCTTGATAATGTCATGCTCAAATTTAAGTGGTATGTCTTTCTGTTACCAATTTACAAATATACTATAGCAATAGAAACCATAGAATAGAAACACAATCATTACTGTAGAATCTATTATTAATAAGTACTATTTGTGTTACAATTTTTCAATTTTAAAGATTTTTAGCTTGGAAATATCTGAAGAAAGTGGCAATATTGTGAAACTACATGTTAGATGCAATTATGGGTCACTATGTGCACATGGGAGGTATATTGTAAAGCAAATGGGATCTAATTACTCGGGTATGTTACTTTTAAGGCTTTTATTATTTTGTAAGCAAAGAGATTCTATGCTACAATTCATAAACTGCTATCAACTTAAAATTACAGCAAATCAGTAAGGAAAAGTGTCACTTTTTAATTGTAGTGACTTGAGTCTACATTTGTACATGGAAGATCCTACTTGATCATTATGCTATTGTTTATATTTAGCAATATGACCACATATATCTCGAGGTCAATGCATTTTATCTCTAATGCATTTTAGCTCCTTATTTCGAAATTATTTTAGCTCTAAAGACAATTATCTGCACTGCATTTCAGCTCTTTTACAATTTCACTGAAAATAGAATAATTAACTTTCCAATGATTTAATGTAATAGATCACCTAGTTATGATATTTTTTATATTTGTGAAAGTATTAAAGTTAATCATTGGCAGAGTATCACATAGAGGTATACACCTAGAGCCCGATATGCTCAGGGGCTCCCTGACAAAAATAGTTATTATGCCATGAATTTAAAGCTAAGCTTCATAAAAAATTGAAAATGACATGGTATGTGGCACATTGTTTGCTATCTCGAACAGCACTTAGGCTGATAGGTAATGAAGGGCAAGAAAGGATGATTTTGCCTAGCTTTATATAATTCTTTGAATAAAGTCATAATTTATTTACACAGAACAATTAAAGTCATTTGGTCATTGGTTGGATGCTGAGAGGAGATGGGGTAGATTGTCATATTTGATTTGTCACATTACCAATCTGCCATCCCATGCTAAAATATTGGCAATTCCAGGCTAGCAGATTTGGTTTAATTTTTTGTTTTGAGAATAAAATGAAGTTGATCAAATTTGATTCGATTAAAAAAGTAGTTTTTGAAATGAAATGAAATTGGTCAAATTCAATTTGATCTACGATTTTTTTTTGAAAATGAAATGAAATAGGAAGAATTTAATTTGATTTTATATTTAAAATTTCGAATTAAAAGTGGTGGTTTTTGGCTACTGTAGAGATCTGTAGTAAGATCATTGATTAACTTAGGAAAAAAGTAAAAAATAATTCTAAAACTACACAAAATTGAAAAAAAGATGCTTCAGAGAAGAGCGTAATATAATAAATATTGTAGATGGAGAAAACTATGAAAGATCATGGATTTATCAGCTACTTATTTTTACGAATTTCAATTATTTTTAAAAAATATATTTTTTTGTAATATGTATTTGAAGCTAGCCAAAAAATATTAGCTCAAATTTTTTATTTTTTTGTTTTTGTTAGTCTTAACTGGGAGTTCTATTTATCTCCTAAGAAAAAATCAAACTTTTTTCTATGGGTAAAATGGGTAAGTTTAACAATATCAATTCTATTTAAACGAACTGGGTATTAAGATCGGGACAATGTTTTAGTTAACAATGATGCATTTTTTCCTTTAAGTTTATACAAATTACAGGCGGGCATGTAGGAAAGCACCTCTTGTTCTCAGATGACTTAAGGATGACTTACGAAAATTTTAAAGTACAATCTGCTGAATAAATATACTCAATTATTAAATAGTTTAATAATATTGGCAGGGTAAAAGAAATTATAAGTTTATAGAAATAGTTAGAGTTCAAGTAGTGTTGATAATAATAATTATTACGATGATGATAACAGGACGATGAAAATAGACTTTTATACTTAATAAAATTCTATTTATGATTTTGTAATATAATAAATAAGAAATGGACTCTCAATTGTGAATAGAACTCAAAGTAATATTGATGTAAGCATAATTTTGCGTAATGTGAATATCCAAATTTATATAACAATCTACATATGACATATTAACTATGTTTTAAAGTATTGTTGGTAGTTTTTATATCTTTAGCCTGCTGCAAATGGGTCGCTAAAAGTGGTTAGAAAGATAATTTGAAATTTTTTAAATTCAAATTAGCAGATGTATTATGTTTAAAAGTTAATTGGTGATATTTACTTTTGGCTTAAGCTCAATGGCTTTAAACAATTGGTTCATTGAGTGCATTGTTAGCGAGTCAAAGTTTGATTTTTTGGATATGTTGAGACCTTACTTTTCTTGTGAAGATAAGAATTTTTGAATGCGTTTTCTTATGACTGACAAGGAGGTACTACGGACCTCTCCGCCTCCGATTTGCATAATTTTAAACAAATAAATCGATTTTCACGTAACTAAA
>JAQFZU010000418.1:0-27325 GCA_034696185.1 Henia vesuviana | reverse complement strand
TACAGTGAATACGGCATCACGCATGGAATCTACCGGAGAAGGTATAATTCTTTCGTATAGAAATTACATATTATATTTGGTGCTTTAATTCCTTACTGACGCAAGATAAAATTAAGTGCGAATATTTTTCCTTTGCTTGAACCTTCCTTAGTTAAAATTGAATGAACATCGTATTACAGAACCCAATCGCTGCAATTGCTATGAATTTAAATAAATGCATCATTGTTTAAATAAAGCACTGGCACCAATTTCAACTTAAAGCCTAAAAATGCACCTTTTGATGCATGGTTGGAAAAAAAGTGCATTTTAGGTTTTAAGTTTAACAATATCAAAAATATTTCAAAGAGTTGCCAGTTGAAATTAGTGTCGGTGCTTTATTTAAATAATATTGTATTTCTTTATTTAAATTCGTAGTAATTGGGATCGATTAGGGTTCGTCGTACTTCCCTGTCAGACTCTCAGAGTGCCATGTCTATGCTTTTACTATTAGAAAATAAATAATTTCTTGTTGGTGGACTTATTACAATAGAGGAATGACCTATAGAATATAAGTGGCACTTATGCCATCTATACAGCTTATTACAAATTAATAAGTCATCACATGACCCACAACTAGACTGTTTGTTGGCCTATCAAAATTAAGTTTATAACTTATAAATTTATAAGATAAGTCATAAATCGCAACCTCTATTGGGTACTAATGTTAAAGGTTGATCACTTAAAAGTAGAGAAGCTTCAAAATCTTTGCTATCTTTGATATTGCAACATAATAATACTGCCAAGGAAAGCTTCCCTACTTGCCTTCCTCCAATTTGCATAACTTTAAAGAAATAAATCAATTATTACTTAACTAAGACACCGCCCCAATCTTAAAGCTAGGTTTCCACTTGATGTAACATAACGCAAAGTAACACACTTAACTTGTTTACCAACTAATCACACCGAAGACACAGTACATTGAAATCATATGACTGGTTGGATGCAAGTTGTTACGTTATGTTAGGCTTGTGTGAACACAAGTGTGAACCTAGCTTTAGACACAATTCGTTTAAATAGAATTAATATTGTTAAACTTATAGCCCAATAATGCTTGTTTTACCATAGGGAAAAAATTTTCCCTATTCAGTATTATTAGCTACATTTGAAAATGATTAAAACAAAGTTATTTTTATTAACAATTACAAATAATGTTCTATCATTGATTCAATCCACCCTTAATTATTTAATCTGTCATTTCTAGTATTATATATCCTACTGGTTACTCAGCTAATTTCATAGATCATTCAACATCCTTACCATCAGTTAACATCATATGCATAAAAAAAATAGGATTTTTAATTACAAAATCAATTTACATTTTATTCATATTTTTTTAACTTTTATAGGCAATATTAAACTGCCAATTAAAAAGTAAGGAAATTCTGTGCTTGTTAAAAAGAAAAAAATATTTTTAAGCAAAAAAGATAAATGATTAAAAACAAATACCCTGACATAAACATGTAATTCGACCAAAAACTAAAATAATTTTTATTTTAGCCTTCCGAATTCACATGAGTGAAGCAAGTGCACAACTACTGCAATCACTCGGTGGTTACGAAATAGAATGCAGAGGTACATGCTCAATTAAAGGCAAAGGGGAAATGATTACCTACTGGCTGCTAGGAAAAACGGAAGCAAAACATTTATAAACTAAATAAAATAAACTAAAATAAAATTTTATAAAACAATGCTCACAAGCTTGTGTAAAAAAATAATAACCCTATTGTAATAGTTCATGACAAATATATTCACAATCAAATCATGATCAAATTCATTAAGTTGTCAGTTTTAATGGATTAATAATTACATTGTTTCTAATAATCACTAGCCATCTTTGTACAATGCTGAGATTGTAATTGTAACTAATAAGTATCGTTATCCAAGTGTAAAAAATACTTTATATCAATTTGATCTAATCACTTTATTTGTATTAGCAACTTAATGTCAATCATTTACTGTATTGAGTAAATAAATACTTTTTAATTATTTTAATTGATATATAATCCTTTTATCACTTTCGTCTTTACTGCTGTAATCATTACAATTTGTTGTAATACACAGCCAATACCGTAACACCAAAAACTTGGCACAAAACATCAATGAAAAACCAATTACTATGTACTTCTTCGATGGCAATAATACCAGTAATGAATTTCACGGTGATATAAGCTCCTCCGATAACAGTGAGATTAGTGTACAGATAAAATCTAAAATTCAAAAAATTATTTTAAATAAAAGTTTTAAAAGTATTGAATAATTTAACTTACTGTTCATGATTATGTCCAGAATCTTGTATTTGCCTTTGAAATAATTCCACTTTGACAAAACGCAGAACTATAGTATTGAGTATAACCACACTGACTATGAATGTATCCAAAATAACACTTAAGTATAAATTATCAGAGTGCAAAAATTCGCAAGAATTACGAAAGAAATCGATGGATTGACAGGAACATAATCTTTCAAATATTAATGGCAGTAGAGAGACAACAAAAGGCAAATATTTGTTGCTGTGAAAACGAAAAAATGGAGATAACTTTTGGTAAAGTTGAAAAGTTTGGAAATTAATCCATAAAAATGCGGAAATAAAGAAATATTTTTCCAAGATGATTAAAAATGGTTTCGAACACATCAATAAATAATTCGAAGTCTGGAAAATGTAGCCTAATAATAAAGTCATAGGAAAAATAGTTGGTACTCCCGATTTGTTCATTTTCAGTTTTAATTGGACCAAAAGGTAGCATAATGCGACAATTGAGAAAAGACATAATATTCCATTAAGTATCCTTAAAGGTGAATCGCTTAATTTTGGGTAACAAACAACCGCATAATTTTCTTTCATATAAAATTCGCTGTACGAAACAAATTGTCTGATCGGTTTGATCCATAACTGTCTATTGTGGTCCAGAAAATGGATTTTTTCTTCTTCAACAAGCCAATATTTGTTTGATGAAAAACAATCATCCAAAGGAAAACAAACAGTTATCCCAGAATTACCACGAAAATAACTATTTGCTGAAAACTGATTTGTCGGAGATAAGGAGAGTTTACCTACGTCATTTATTTGGTACTCGTCGGGGTAAAAGTCCAAAGCTTTAAACGCTGCCTTATCGTGATGGATGGATTTGTTGGTTTTAGTAGCACTATTAAGTCCAACACAAACATCGAAGCAGTCTGAGTATTTACTGAAGACTTCACCGCTAAAGCACAAATTCGACGCCATTATCAAAACTTCGTATCTTTAAAACAACCGATATGACGGTAGCGCCCTCAAAGGGTTGGGCTGTGCAATTGGAATTAAAAAGCGATTGAAATATTTAAAAAATAATTATGATTTAAAAATTAAAATTTATGAAAGGCGAGTTCAACAAAATTCATACTACGTAAATTTTATTCATAATATTACACAATAAGTCCATCTCTGTATCATTTTTCTGTATTTCTCGTAATTAAAATTTGTTTTTTCCAAGTGTGACAATTCAGTTTCAAAATTTCTTTGACAAAACAAGTAACCTCAATTTCCTTTTAATCATTCTAGCTTTATCCGATAATCCAGCAGGATATTGGTTTCATTTAACCTAAAAAAATAAAACAAAATTAAAAGTTTAAAAATTTCTAAATATGTATTCACAATGACTAAATTTAAGACATTTTGAACAACTTATCACTAACAAGTTAAGTATTTTAGGGTTTGCATTGAAAAAAAACAAAAAAAAACTTGTTAAAAATTATACAATTATTTTCAATTTCTTTAACTTTACAAAAAACAATGCAACATTTCCTTATTTCTACAAGAGTTTTGTAATACACAAAACATCTTCACAGAAAGAAAAGTTAAAGTTTAAAAAAAAAAAATTTAAGCTCAATAAACTAAATTTTATAAATAACATTAGAAATAGAAACAGCGGACTAATTTAAGTAAAATTCTCCTGCTGGATATAATTTAAGCTAATCGATCCGATTAGAAAAATCTTAACCGAGAGCTTCCCGATTTCCGCTAACCATTCAATTTTATCTTTCAAATTCCCTCCAAATGTTCGATTTCACCCACGTTGATGCGATCAATGGCTGCGTGGACGGTGAAACCCAGAATGCTGCTGTCCACTTTCTGCATTTTATTCTTCTTTTTCTTTTTCTGTCCTCCTCTCTGACCATCTTCGGAATTTTGAATCGGTTGATTTTTATTAGCGGGATTTATAGCAGGAGCGGGACCCCACATATTTTCCTATTATAATAAAATTTTAAATTAAAATAATTAAATAAATTTTTCGAAAGTTCAACCTCTTCGTGTTTTTTGGCGCGATTTTTATGCTTGCTGCGACGTTCCAAGAATTCCTTAGCAAAATCTTGTGCCTCTTTGTTTTCACCGAGGTATGATCGAACGTAATCGTGAACGTCAAACGACGATTCAACGTCTTTTAAAAAGGCCACAAAAGTTGGAACTAAAAAAAAATAAAAAATAAATAATTTTTACTAAAATTCAACTAATAATAGCTGCGTTCAAAGCTCTTTATCTTATACGACTTTTAATAGAAGTCGTATAATGTAAAGAGCTTTGAACGCAGCTAATGATTAAAAATTATTAGAAAATAAAACTAACTATCCACAGTGGACTGAAGAGCACTTAAAGCCTGGATGCACCACTGCGTAAATTCATCCGTCTTCTGAGTTCGAGATTCAAAAATTTTAAGAACAGCATCTTCCTCTTTCTTATTGCGGGTATTTTTAGGAGCCTTACTCACACTGCTCGTGTTATTAACGTGTGCATTTTGAGTCACACTCGGCGATGGTTCTCTATTACGATTTTTTAGTTTATTTAAAAGAATTTTTTTATAGTTTAAATTAAACTTACGTAGTTTTACTTGGTCGGCTCGTACGATTAGCAGCAGCTAAAGCTTCGTCCCAAAACCCACCGGCAGCGGTAGTACTGGAACTGCTGGAATTGCAGACGTTTTCTGATCCCCATTTCGATGCCGATGGGGCAGTTGCAGTAGCAGTAGCCCAAGACAGATGCGTGCTCGCGTTACTCCAAACTCCACTGTTTAGCAAAGAAACGTTCTGAAATAAAAAACATTTTAATTTTATTTAAATTTTGTTGGGTATGATGTATACTACATTTTGTGCTTTCTGCTGTTGCTGTTGTTGTTGCTGCTGCTGCTGTTGTTGCTGTTGTTTCTGTTGTTTAGACAATTTCTCAGCCTCTTCTTGTTGAATTTCCAGCAAACTCTTAACTTGCTTTCCGGGTGTAGCCGATCTATTTAAAACGCTATTTGAACACACATTATAACATTTAATTATACTAATTATTCTAATCTTACACTCTTGACCATGGCACTGCATTTCCTTTGCTTTCCTGTTGTTGTTGTTGCTGTTTTAACAAGGCGGCCTGTTGCTGCTGGGATTGAATCATACGTTGACGTTGCTGAAATAAAAATAGTTTATTTTGATGATTAAAAATAATGATTAATTGAATTAAAATAAAACGGAAACCTCTTCTCTTTCACGTCGTTCCTTTTCTTCTTGAAGTTTCTGTATTTCAACAAGTGATAATGTTTCATTCGTTTGTGGTGCGATCTTCACTCCCCAAGCAGGAGCCTTAACATCAAAATTTAAATTTAAATGTAAAAAAAAAATAATATTGTAAGAGATTAATTACTTGGGGTTTGGCTCTATCAGACTTTTGCTTGTCTTGAAGTTTCTGCAAAGCTTCCAATTGTTGTTGCCGTTGAACTTCTTGTTGTTTAGCTAAAATCTCTTTATGAAGCATTTCCTGCCTCTGAATTTCCTGTTGTCTCTGCAACTCCAGTTGTTGCATTTCCATTTGCTGTCGTTGAAATTCTTTTAATTGCTCGGCTTCCTTCTGCCGTTGTAATTCGAGCTCTTGTTGTTCTTTTTTCTTCTTGTTTTATCAAAAAAAAAATTAAAATTAAACTATTTGCGAGACTAGTTTTATTATATTTTTACTCTTTCTTCTTCTTGTCTTCTGCGCTCCTCTTTTCTTTTCTTCTCCTCCTCTTTTCTTTTCATTTCTTCCTCTAGTCTCTGTTGCTCTTTGCGTCTCATTTCTTCTTCTATTTTTCTTCGTTTCTCTTCAGCGAGAATTCGTTCTTTCTCTTTTAAAATCTCTTCTAAACGCAATCTCTCGGCTTCCTCTTTTTGTTTTCGTAATTCTTCTTCTTTCTGTAATTTAAGAGCCTCTTCTCGCTTAATTTCTTCTTGTCTTTTCATTTCTTCCTCTTCCTGTCGCTGTTGCATTAAACGTCTCTCTTCTTCCACTCTCTCGCTTTCCTCTTTGATTTTTCGTTCTAATTCTTGTAACGCCGCAGGATTAACGCCAGCTCCAGAAACATCCCAGACATTATTTGCCAATAATTTAGCACTACTGTCCCATTGAGGTACACCACCTGAAATAAAATTCAAATATAAAATCATTCCCGATACAAAATCATTAAATGTTAATCAAATAATTCAAAACAAAAACTCTAAAAGGTTTTCATGCTCAAACCTGAAACTATCACAGAATTCCAACTGTTCATACCATCTTTGACCATATCAGGGTTAACATTAGGCAATCTCTGAAATTGCTGTAAAACCTCTGGATGAATTATATCTTGCCCTGGAGGTCTAAAATAATAATAAAAAATTTGTTAAAACTTCATTAATATTAAATGACTAAAATCATACCTGGCTGGCAGCTGTAACTGTTGTAAAACTAAATGCTGCATAATTAATTGCTGCTGCTGAACAGGGTTAAGATTGTTAAATCCTTCAGTCTCCTTGAGATTATTCAAGGCCTGTTGTAAATGCGCTTGATTTCTTAGAAACATTTGTTGTTGCAGCATTTGTTGCACCAACTGCTGTTGTAAAATCTGTTGTTGCAGTAAATACAATCTCTGTTCCTGCTCGTTATGTTGCGGTGGGATCGGTGGAGCAGTTAAATGCTCTGTCGGAGGAGCCAATGTCGGTGGCACTGGAGGTGGAGTATTCTAAAAATAAACATCAACAAATACAAACTCATTCGTTTATCATTTTCTTCTTTTATTTTTTTATTTTTTTTTTTACCAAAAGTGGAGGTGGCCCTGGGCCAGGAGTAAATGGAACACGACCCCACCGTTTAATCAGTTCACCCAGCTGAGCAAATCGTTCATCGCAGCCTCTTCTTAAAGATAAATTCTTGGTAAAATAGCCAGCAGTGAACCAATCGTGCATCTCGGTCCTGGTAAACGGACCCTGAACTTGACTTTGTGGATCTCTGTAAAACCATTTGAAGGCATCTTCATGTTGTATAGAAAGTGCCGAAGAGTGAGACGTTTGAGCTACCTTTTCGTCATCCTAAAAAAGAAACCCAATTGAAAAATTAATTAAAAATAAAAAAAATAAATAAATACTTCAGCAGTCCATTTGGCCACCAAATTCTCAGCTGCCTTTTCGAGATGATCGAAATTAACGTCTTCGTTGTGTTTGTCGCTATCACTGCCGGCCGCTAAAACACCGGTTAAATTCGGAGTTTGAATATTTACATGCATGGGAATAGTCAACGGACTCTCGATGATAGGAACAGCACTAATTCCTTTCATATCCTTTTGTATCGGATTGGACATTCCAGTTTGTACAATCGCATTCATTTTCACGAGATTATTGTTATGATGATGATTAAAACTGTTAGTTTCGTTCAAACTTGTCCTCTTAGATTGCGTTTCCTGAACGTTCGATGGCACAGGAGATTCTCTATCACTATTTGCAATTGGAGGCGACGATTTACACCGAGTACTGTTATTATCTACACTTTGCTTTCTACATGAAGTATCAATTATCCTTTGTGTGGCAAACGGCTTATCGTCGTTGGCAGTAGGAGGATGATTAATTGTATTGTCTAAACACACTTTTTCTCTCTCTGTTTTATGCTGTCGACTAGAAATTGATTCCTCGGGTCGTTTCTTAAACCGGTCTCGTAAAGAATCCTTTAAAAATAATTTTTTTACAAATTATTTTAGCTCAAAATTGAAGCTAAAATAAATCAATTTTTACATCTTTCTCGTCTTTATGCTGTCTGTTTAATGATGTTGTATCTTCAGACCGCTTTTTAACTCGCTCTTGTGATGATTCCTTTTTTGAAAAGAATTTTGTAGAATTTATTATAATTAAAACTTCTAAAAAATAATAATAATAAACCTTCTCGTCTGATATCATTTTCGTTTTTTCCTCTTCTTCGCTTCCTGAGATTTGGCTGTCAGACACCTTTTAAGTGAAGTGCAAATTATTATATCAAAATAAATTTCAAAATTTTTAAGTCTATTTAAGTATTATAAAATACTGACTTTGCTTTCCAAAAAGGCACCACTGGAATCAAACGTTCCAACAAACCCGACATCGCCGTTATCTTCCGTACTCCATTCAGGCAATTGATCGCCTTTAATAAATAATTCATTTTTAGTTTTTGATTTTATTTTGTTTTAACAAACAAAATTAAAATCCGAGTTACATACCACCACCTTCGTGATCACAATCCCACGAAGTTTTGCTTATTCGTGATGATTTTTGATTAAAAGGTTTCTCACTGCTGGTGGAGCTACTCCCATCCCTGCTATTACTACTATGTACACTGTACTCCCTATTATTATTCCATTCCCTTTCTGGATCTTGTTCTCTTTCATTTCGGTCGTTGTTTCTCCAACTACTCCGATCAGCTGTAATTGAAAATAAAAATTCACTTTTAAAAAATTAATATTCAAAACTAAATTTCTTACCCCATTTCTCACCCCTGGTTGAAGTCGTTCTCCATCCACCTTCGTCGTTATCCGAATCTTTTCGCCAAGTGTAATTCCGACCAGATTCTAAGTACACCTTATCAAACCTTCTTTCCCTGAAAATAAAATTACTCATTTACTTTTCTTTTAATTTTATTTTCATGTATTTTTTTACTTGTCTTCCCAACTCTGACTTCTTTCGTGCATTGACTGACTTCTTTCAAATGGCCGTGGACATGAAAATCCACAAGGAGTACCATCTGTGCCTTCATCATTGCTCAAACCACGTTGGTAATACGTTCCACGTCCTATTAAAAAATTATAAACAAAAAAACGAGAAATAAAAATTAATTTCTCATCGTACCACGGCCTCTTCCTCGCTCCGTAGAACCGCCACGACCACCTCTCGAAGGTGGCGGTGGCGCAGACCTTTCTGAACCGCGATTCATTAATCGCAGAACTGCATCACTGTTTACAGACCGCGCCCAAGTTCGCTGAAAATTAAACTGAAACATTTAGCATTTAACATTTTAGCCGAAAATAAAAGGAAAAATCAAACTACATACTTGTTCTTCTTCCGATATTGACATCAACGCGAGAGGTAATTGACACTTTTCAGTCGCAATTCCCTCCAATTCCAACATATCTTCGGGTGGTCTCGCATTCTTATCGAACAAAGCTAACATCTCCTCCCGCCCATATCGATATTCAGCAAGTTTATACTTCGGAAGACCTGGAGATGGAGGTGGTGATGCCACAGCATTGCCGTGAGACAAAGCCCGCAACCTGAATTTCGAAAATTGTTCAAAATTAATATTTTAAATAAATTATTAAAAAATAAATTTACCATTCCGGACCAAACTTAAGTGCAGCAGTTTCAGTCATGACTAAAGACGGTTGATATTCAATCAACTGTAAAAAAAAAAATATTTCAAAAAATAATTATTAAATTACAAAATGAAGATTGAAAAACGTGTTATAAGTGTTGATTAAGTTTATTTCCAGGTGTATCGTATGACAACCCATTTGACATTCACTAAAAGCCTACCATTTTCATACTTGGTTTCCATAACAATTTTTATAAATCGCAGCAACAAACAGAGTTATGGCAATGATGTTGGTAGAAATTTGTCAGTTTATTTGGGAAAATGAAAACTTGGGTCCTTCGTATTTTAGCAAAGAGCAAAAATGTTAATAGACGTAAGTAAACAAATAAAACTTGTAGATCCAACGTACGTTTTCGAAATTTTGTTTTAAAAGGCTGAAAATTTATTATGTCCTTTACATCCAAACCTTACCAAATACAATAATACAGCAACTGGAGGATCAGACACGACAGCAAAACCCAAGATGGCTGAACTTTAAAGAGCACGTGACCAATACCCGGATGTAAGCCACCAATATCCAATTAGCACGCTAACCATGGTCGTAGATGTTGTTACCTTGACATCTGTAACGTTAAATTTATGGCGGAAAATAAATATTATTTGCATTCAAAAAAATTATTTTACTTGGTATTGCTGATTTAATGAAATATAAAAACTTTGCTTTAAAGTTTTCATAATTCCACTTAGCAATAGCTACAATCTTCGATGATAATAAAAATAAATTTTAAAATACTAAAAAATATTTTCGATGAAATTTATTAAAATCCTCGTGTCTATTGTTAAATTTTAATCCAAATACTTCTCATCTTTCGCATGAACTGACAGACCTTTTCACATGCGAAGCCTTGTGTTGAGACGTCGTCATTCAATTTCCGTTTCCGGAATTCTTGCTTACAAATTTTGGATTGGGTCACATCGTGTCATCGTCCGATTCAAGTAAGAACGTTTTTGCTGAAAGAAAGAATGAAAGTTACGGTAACAACTTTATCCGATGAGATATTTACATTGGATGTAAGCGAAGATTTAGAACTTGAAAATTTCAAAGCTTTTTGCGAAATCGAATATGGGATTCCAGCGAGGGAGTTGATAATACATCACGAAGGAAGACCGTTGTTAGAAGACGGGCGCTCGCTCAAATACTACGGTATTAAAGAAGGCGACGTCGTTCTCATGCAACACATGCAATCCTCGGATCACCAGTCTACAACTTCTTCTAGTAATAAAAAAAAATTATTTAAAAAAAAATTATTTTTATTTCACAGATCAAATAAGATTTTAATGAATGAATAATTATTTAAATTTTTGTTATTTTTAGCCAGTTTGCCAAGCATCGATTTCGGAGCAGTTCGATTACCAGGAAACTCATCATCATCGACCATAGCTTCCAATGAAAATGATCCAGCCTTCATTCGCGATATGTTTTTGGCCAATCCAGATCAATTAGCCTTGCTAAAGCAAAATAATCCACGTTTGGCTGACGCATTGCTTAGTGGAGATATACGTATGATCTAATTTAGTTTTAGCCAATTGGGTAAATAATTAAAAATTAAATACAATGTTTAGCTAGGTTCGCCAGAGTTCTTCAAGATCAACAATCCGAACGAGCAGATCGAGAACGGATGAGGATAAGAATGTTAAATGCAGATCCGTTCGATTTGGAAGCGCAACGTTTAATAGCGGAGGAAATAAGGTGATGGTTGCGTAAGAATTTTATTTTTTTACTAACAAAAGTTTTGAAAAAATTCTAGATTACGTAATATTGAAACGAACATGGAAGCAGCTATGGAACATAATCCCGAAAGTTTTGCCCAAGTCGTTATGCTGTATATAAACTGTAAAGTGAATGGGCATCCAGTCAAAGCATTCATCGATTCGGGTGCTCAAACTACTATAATGAGTCAAGCATGCGCTGAAAGATGCGCTATTATGAGATTAGTCGATACAAGATGGGCTGGAATTGCTAAAGGAGTCGGGACTCAAAAGATTATTGGCAGAGTCCATTTATGTATGATTTATAATTTTTTTAATTAATTTTTTACAGTTTTATTTTAATTTATTTTCATTCCAGGTCAAATTCAAATCGATGAGGTATTTCTAACGTCATCGTTTTCTATTTTAGAAGATCAACCTATGGACATGTTATTGGGATTAGACATGTTACGTAGACATCAAGTAAAAAAAAAATCGAATTTTTTTAAAATTCTGATTTTAATTTTGAATTTTTGAATTTTTTTTAAATTTAAGTGTGTCATCGATCTCCAACGTAACGTGTTAGTTATTGGTTCGACGGGCACAGTTACTCGTTTCTTAGCCGAAAGCGAATTACCCGAATGTGCTCGTTTGACGTACAGTCCCGATTTAGGGCCTCGTAGACACGAAGACGAGGATAAACAATTAGCTCAAGCATTGCAACGATCGGCCGACGAAGCTGTTTCAAGTAAGAGTTGCAAACATGGGAAAATATTGGGGAGATGTACAAAATGCAGAAAATAAATTTACATTTTTTTCTTTTTTTTTCTTCCTTACTTCCCTCTTCAAAAAAAAAACCTTTAATTTAAAAAAAAACCCGTTCTTTCCTTTTCTAAGACTCCAACACTCCTTCCACAACAAATACTCCTAACCTATCAATTTTCCCAACCACTAGATTCCCGGAAACGGACGTACAGAAGATAATGGCTATGGGTTTTACTCGAGAACAAGTTTTGAACGAATTACAACAATTCAATGGCGATGTCACACAAGCTATGGCTGCTTTGTTCGCGAAATCACTTAAGTTCCAAACAGACTGAAAAAAAATGTTAAAAATGTGAAAATTTTGCACTGTTTAAATTCCACAAATATCGTGATTCTGTTTTCCGAGAGGTGGAAAATGGGGTTTCTATTACGCCACGATAATAAATTGTGTGCATATCTTATGGGGATTTGATTTATGAAAATTAAACAGTTTACATATAAAAATATATTTTTATTTTTCATTTTATAATTATTTTTTATTTTTACATACAAATAAACAATAAGCTAAGAACATGTTTAACTTCATCTACTAGTTTTTAGATAACTTTCTATCTTGTTTAAAAAAAAAATTTTTTTTTTTTGTTCAGTGAAAATAAGCTGTACAATATCTATAAAAATTCAGTCTTTTTTGTAGTATCTCGATTTTGTTTTGTAGTATTTACAAACTTATTTTATTTAAAAATTGTTAATCAAACGGATGTGAAATCCGCTTCAGAATCGTTAGTACAAGTGCTGGCCATGCTGCTTACAGATGTGATGGTTGAAATGTAATGAATGTGACTTGAACTTGCACCTCCACCTCTACCATCGTTTCGATCGAGTTTTTTCGAAAACGAACCCGAATGGCTTCCTTCGATCGCTGATCGCAATTCTTTCAAGGCAACTACACCCACCAGTCTGCCAAGCGCTGTCACATATGCATGATTCAGACCGAGTAATGAGAAAAGTGAATGCACCTAAAAAAAAATATTCGTAGAAAATTAGGTAAAAATTTTGAGTCGGAAAAAAATATATTTAAGGCCAATCTAAATTTAAAACTAAGGGCTCTTAAAAAGCCATTTACAAAATGTCACAATCTCAAGTTATAAGCAAACAGTTGGAATGATATCAAGATTTATTTTTAACTTTCAGATAACGCAACTTTAAACTTTATATATTTGGATTCAGGACTGTGTTAAGTGATTGAGAATGGGATAGTTTTATTACCTTTAGTAATGTTGTTCTCTCTACTAATTGAAAGGGAGCTGGATCAATTCCACATTTATCGAAATTAACTGGTTGGTCCAATTGTTCCTCTTCCCACGCACTTTGTTCTTCGGGTGACATGTCTATAACCCTTTCTTTTGGCTGTGAGATTTAATTTTGTTATTAAAATATTTTAAAGTTTATTAAATTTTATTTATTTACAAGTTGAACTTTCTTTTGACTGGATACTGTACTCTGTGGATTATAAGGTGTTCCATCACCGTCTGACTATTAAATTAACATAAAAATAAGTTGAATATGAATTTTATTTTAAATTAATCTAAATTTTACTTTGTTTCCTAAATTTTCTAATGGACTCGATTTCTTAAAAATGGCTTCAAAAGCTGCCCGAATCTTCGAATCTAAATTTTAATTCAATGATTAATGATTTGTTTGAGTATTGAATTACGATTTTACCGTGTGCAGTAACGGTTGAATAAGGAGTAGCTACTGGGCTAGTAGCTGTGGGACTCGAGCGAGCGGTGAACGAATGAGATTTTTTTAATATTGATTTTCTCGGTGCAATATCTCGAACAAGACGATTCCCCTGATCACCCGACGTAGTCTAAAAATTTTTAAAAAAATTAAAAATAATTATCACCTAATATTTAATATTTAAAAAATATACTTCATTATTTTCTATATCCGTATTACTAGCCGTGTTGATATTCTGCAGCATATCAGGTGCAGGTGTGACTTCGAATCTGGATGGACGGCGCTCACGTACAAAGGGAGATCCATCGATTTTTAATTGCTGCGATTCTTCCTTAGCCCTTCGAGCAGCCACTTGCAACCGCCTTTCACGACCCAAATATTTAGACAAAAGCGCGACTAGTTCGATACGTTGGACGGATCCCAATAATATCATTGATTCTATTAAATTATTTTTGTTAGTAATAATAAATAAAATTCTTAATTTTGTTTTACCTGGTGAATCAACTAATGGAAATGACCGCAATTGTCTAACCGATTCAAGTAGATTTTTTACATCTCTATATGATGCACCTAACCAGATATATTTAACATCGGTTACCATTATGTCTTCGACAAATATATTATAAGCACTAAAAAAAAAAATTTTAATTTAAATATTTTTAAAAAATTTAACAGAAATTATTTACTCTGTAGAACTCGATACGATATCAGGTAGATATGGTAATTTCTTTATCATGATAATGCTATCATAAATAGACGGTTGAAGTGCCTGAGCAACTGCATTTGAGACCAGTACTGCGACCTATTAAAACAATATCTATGAATCTATTTTTATTACTCCTAATAATTATGATACCATATACCATTACTGGCAAGATGTGGGAAATCTGCCCCGTTAATTCAAACACAATTACTGATGTTGACACTGTGTGAGTTACGGCTCCCGACCAAGCAGCTGCTCCCACAACTGCGTAGCCACCAGGCATTATCCGGCTTAAAGTTGAACCATATTGAACACCTTCAGGAAACCAGAGAGACATGCATTCGCCAATCAGGCGACCAAATGCTGCGCCTAATAAATTAAAAATTAATTTTTTTAATAATAAAATTTCATCTTCTAAAGATTCAATTTACCCATTTTAAAATGAGGGATGAAAAGACCCGAAGCCACTGGAATTGTGCAAGCGACTGTTGTGTGAATAAACTTTAAAGAGTAATAAATTAAATAATAAATAGAAATATTTTTAAATAATTCAATAAAATTTACCATGACTACAACATAGACTGTTAACGTAATGTAAATATTACTGTAAGGCGTAGCCCAGTGTTTTATTATTTTCTCTTCATCGATATCATGATCACCAATCGACCATGAAAAATTGCTAAATAATTCAGTTACTTGTTCATGGCTGCTAATCTTTTGAAAGAAAAGACGGATTGACAATTGGTAATTGCATAGTATTATCTTTCACATACCTCAGTGGCCATAAACTGACCCAACGTAAGAGGAAATGTTATGGATGATATTATTAACGTTATTATACCAGGATATAAAAAACGACTTGAATAAAAAAGACGTGGTAATAAAACGATAAAAAAAAAAATTTTAATAGATTATACTCACTTCTTTTGAAGAAAATAATTCATTTTTTTGTTCTTTCGCATCCACGTCACGTATTGTCTGTGCAACCAAACGAAAAATGCACCTGCTAAACCAGACATGGCACTAAAATAAAAAATATTTTTTTATTTAACAAAATATTTTTACTTATATTTTATTTTTTAAATTTACCCAATCAAAGCAAATACGAATAATTCCTGTGGGTCAAATGGAATTTCCAAATTAAAGTTTGTCTTAAATAATGCTGTTATCGTAACTAAATAAAATGTTTTTCAAATTTATTTTTGTTTTAATTAAAAAAAAAATTCTAAAAAAAATAAAATAATATAATACAATAATACCTTCGTCTTTGAACCAAACAGCCAACAACCGAAACACCATAGCACCGCAAACAGCAGCAAAAAATCCTCTCCAATAATTACGAACCGCAAAATACACAGAAGTTACTTCGATGCTGAACATCACACCTAAATTTTAAATTCTAATTAAGAAAACTAAGATAAATATCTTTTTCTAATCACCAACCTCCAACTGGTGCTGCAAAACTACAAGCAACTCCAACGGCACAAGCTGCAGCCAACATTTCGTGACTTCGAGATTCATTCTTTAAAAGTTAATTAAAACAATTTAGCATTTAATAAATATTACGAACGTTATTCAAAAAAAAATCTTTATTACCTCGTAAATTCCCTTGAAGGAAGTAAAAAACTTGCTCAATAATGAACCCATTATGCTTGAAATATGTACAAACGGTCCCTATTTATCGAATAAAATTTAAAAATTAATTAAAAGAAAAGTTATTAAAACATATTTCATCAACAAATGCAATTCTTCAAATAAAATCTACCTCTTTCCCTAATGGAAGTCCACTTCCTAATGTTGACGTTAATCCAACAATTTTCGATACTAAAGTTCGAAATGTTAAATATTCTTTAAGAACAACACCACGCAGAACTGTTTTCATTTCTGGAATTCCAGAGCCTAGAAATGATTAATTTTTATTAATAATAAATTTATATCTAAATTTATATTTAAAAAAAAATAAAAACCTATGGCTTGTGGTGCAACGATATGAGTAAAACCGGAAGAAAATAAGATGAGAACAGTTGGAAATGAAACCCATGCCAAATACTGAAGGGCAGGTCTGTTGACCAAATCTTTGTAGAGCCAGAGCCTAGCTGAATATCATTACATTGTAATCAATTAAATCACGTATTAAGAACAATAAAAAATTCAACAAAAAAAATCAGTTTGCATATGCATGAGTTAAACTACAAAGTGAGGACAAATCAATTAAGATGAACTGATGCATTTAATCGAAATGTCGAGTCACTGATCTGAGGTCACCTCTTTCACACATGGCAATTGCAAAATCCATAACGAAGCTCACGAGCGCCATACTGACTCCAAGTAAAGCCAAAAAAACCCAATCTTCGCCTATTCGTGCAAATGTGTGCCGCCATAAAAGACAGAAAAATTCTAGAATAAAAATTTTTTTAAAATTAAAAAAAAAAATTAAATTAATTTTTAAACACGAACCTAAACATTTTGATCTGCATTTCCCTGGATATTTTTTAATATTTTTTCTTCTTAATCTTTCTTCTCTTCGCCTTAATTTATCGAGTAATCTCACTTTCGCCGCTTCTTCTTTGGCATATTCACCGAGATCACGCGAATAGCGGCCGTACATCTAAATAACATTAATTCTGTATCTTACAAAACTATAATTTTAAAATTATAAACTCAAAATGTCAAAATCAAGACACTATTTTCGTTTGATACACATTTTTATTACAGGGTTCGTATCGCATATCGTAATAATAGTTATTAATGTTTATCTAGAAAAAAATTCATCTTCATTTCTAATTAATTATATATTTAATAATTCAACAATTTTTTTCCCCTCAAGCACTAGCAAATCTTTTATATAATAACTTCCAATAGTCCATTTCAACTCAAAGGGATGACGAGAATTTACTCAATAAGTAATAATTCTTAAGATCAGTAGTTTTGTCACACAAGATGTGCATTATATTGGTAACGTTTCCTGCTGTCTCGGTCTAAACATCCAAGGACAAACTTTGCTAAAATTCGTATTTTAAATTATTTCCTGAATATCGACATTACTTATTATTGTTCTCGTCGTTAACGCTTTAATTTAATTTTAATAAAATTTCACGCTTTTAATTTCCCGCCATTAAATTTCCCTTGTAAATAATTTCGCGATTCAAGTTAAAAAAAAAATTACTTAATATTTTTAAGTGTTTTAACACATAAAAAATAACCTTGAATAAGCAAGGTTACACTCATACAATGAGCTAAGAAAAAGTGGTTTAAACGGGAAAAAACTAGATTTTTTAAAACAATATTTGTTATTGTCAAAACTATTGTATTCAATAAGATTGAATCGTTTTTAGACATTTTAAGTATGATTGTTGCTAAGAAATCATAAAAATGATAAAATTATTTTAAATGTCAATAACAAAATATAATTAAATAGGAAATTATTTATTTTTCACATTTCAATTTTTTGTAAATAAACATGATAAATTTTATAATTATCAGCTTGACATCGTGACCCCTCGCATGGGTCAAATACACTTTTTTAAAGTTGAAATTATTATTTTATGTGTAAAAAATATTTTTTTAATTTTTTTTTTATCGTTGGATTAGAATTTTAAATTATCAGTAAATCCTTTAACCTGGCGCCACAACACACACTCGCAACACAAACATTTTTCAAAGAATTTCAATCAAAACAACTTATAACTCGTCCAGTAACCTCGGTAATTACTACGACAATCATCGAGACTTAACATCGTTAACTAACAAAAACACCAGGGGCCGGATAAAACAACCGGAAAAATTTTTTTTTCGTGAAAAACCGTTAAACGTATTCACTAGCGAGTAAAACTTAGCAAAAATGACGATTCATTTCATAAAATCGTATTCTTACTTACCAACGTGTGTTGATAACCCAATTCGGGAGTTTCTTGAACATTTACGCTCGGCCGCCTCATGTTGGACGCCATATTTCTGCAGACTGAGAGAAAGAGCCGCCCGTTGATACCTGTTGAATGTGAAGCGCCCTCAAGAGCAGCCCTCAGTGAAAAGCCAACTCACAGGGGCAGCCACAAAAGCAAAGAAAAGCTTCGGAGATGGTTACTGTACTATACACCCCAAGCAAAAAACTTCTAAGTAAATGATAGTGTTATTTCGTAATGTCAGAGTGTGTGTGCGTGTGTCTGTATCCTGTTGTCAACGTTAATACAATTTGTTTAAAACTTATTCACTTCCTTCTCACGTAGTTTTTCGTATGGTTTTTGTTATCGCATTAAAAATATCATTTAAGCAAATAAAAAAAAATGGCGTATTCGGGTATTGTCCTTTGTAAACAGCTGTAAAACTGGTTGTAAAGTATTGTAATAATAAATTACATTTAAATATTTTTTTAATATTTTTTTTTTGAATTTATAAAATCTAACAGTTTTCTAAAATGATCGAATTCATGAAAAACATAATTTAAATGAAAACATTTCGAAAAAAAAAATATTTACAAATTGCTATAAATTTCTAAATAGGGAAATTAATTTTCCCATAATTAATGGTGACGTCAACAAATTGGGTTTTTATGAGCAATTATAAAATATCAATTTCCTTTCATTTACTACTTTTTACCAATTTTGTATAATATTTATGGTTTAAAAACACTTCTTGTTACATTTCAACACCAACAATAAAATTTTTTGCTTAAATATAATTTTTAAGTCTTTTTTTTTCCATTTTTCAAAATCAACAAAGCAATGAACCAGATAACATGACCTTGCCAATCGCCAGTAGCAATTCAAAAAATAAAAATATATTTGACGAAGAAATGTATAATAAAATTTTAAAAAGACTGTCCTTTCATAGTTTACGAATGGGTCATAAAAATTAACAATTTTTTAACAATTTCCTCATTAATCAAAACACCCGCGTAACAGAATGAAAAATTAAAAAAATAACAAAAACAACAATAAATCCTTCGATTATTAATCTTATTAAATTATTTTAATACCTAACACAACCCTGTAATTAAATAAATCAAGCAATTTCTCAACAAGTTAATTTTACCTGCCACAAACTTTAGCCTCGAGTTATCAAATATAAAAGCAAAAAAAGTAACCATTGCAATGAAAAATCTTTGGCAAATTCTTGCACTTCATATGAAGTCGAATTCAATGAATATCACGTACCAGAATATCACGAATATCAGTTTGGCAACTTCTGGACTGCATCTTATGAGGAATTTACCTATATCATTGTTATAAACAATGACACTTTTACTTTTACCTAAAGGTAATACAAAGTCTAAAGTCAGCTGACATGAAATAGTTGGCAAAGTTATACCCACTATAAATAGGGAGACATTTTAAAATAAAATGTCATCAGTGATTTTCACATAAAAAAAAAAAATCTAAAAAATTAATTGTTTATTGTAAATATTTGAGTAAAGACTTTCATATAGAAATAAGGTAAATTTGTAAACGAAAAAATTATTTAAAAACAGGTTACTTGAGGAATTTTAACCTTTTTTGGGTTGTCATTGGCCTCATTTAAGCCTCCCACTACTGAGTTCTAACCAAAAAAAAATTTAAAATTTAATTCCAGTTTGTTTTTATTTTATTTATTCGGGTGAATTAAAACTATATAATTTGAGTCAATGAATAATAATAATTAAAACCAAACAATTGAAATACCAATAATTCGACTCTTGAATTAAATATAAAATCCTTGAGAAAACTATAATAGAGCAATGGGTGTCAAACCTATATTTACATAGCAAAAATGCATTGAAACCAATGATAGTAATGCCCCTATTAATGCCTATAAATAAAGATATATCAGCGAAAAATATTTCACCTATTTCCACTAAATGAAAACAAAATTGCAATTAACCTTCCATAACTCAGGAATGCAAATATGTATATTTTTTAATTCAACACTCTCTTTCCTTAACGCTAAAAAAATTAATGGAGGTTAACGACATTGATGATAAATAAAGATATACTGCCAACTATCCTATAAAATTTGAAACATGAGCTTAAGTAAATATTTGATTGCATTTAAGTTGTCAATTTCAATCTTATTATCTCATTTTACATTCGACTTGTTAATCGGCTTGATTAAAACCAGTTTCCCCTCCCTTTGGGTTTAACATGTCGAAAACTGTTAACTTAAACCGTTAGATGTTGCCCGAAGAATTTGGTCGAGTCTTTTCAATGTTTAACAAAAGATTTTGAGTCAGTAATAATTTCTGGATTTAAATTTTTTGGCACAATTTTTAGATTCATTTAACGAAATTGAAAAGTTTACAAATGGGATTATAAAATTTCGTTTAAAATATTTTGTTTGAAGAATTTTAATGTTAATTGGCTCAATCTCATGTGGACATTGATTAAAAAATTAATTCCGTGTCGCATAATTAAAATTTAAAATGCGTCTTTTCAATTGGTTCTTGGCTGGAAGCCAAAGTTCGAGATTTCGCCCTCATTTACTTTAATAAAGTAATTTAAATTACATTAATTAATTAGCTGAGAGAACCGAACAAGCCTTGTAATTTCCTTAATTCGAATATTTTTAAATTTTAAACTCTTTTAATTAGCCCAATTAGACATTCCTTTGAGTTATTTTACTTTAATAAATTTAAAAAAAAAATTATTTCTTATTGCTCTATTTTTATTAAAAAATTATTCATTCACACTCACTTGAGAAAAAAGAAAATCGCTTTATTTTTCTTTCTTAGGACTAGGTCTTTTTAAAGTAATTTGTACTGGTGTTGGCTGAGTCAAATAGAGGCTAACCAATAGAATCAAATGACATAAATGTAAAGCTGCGCTGCTCCATTCAGTCGACGGATACGTGTTCCAGCATAATTCAATCACCCCAAGTATACACAACCTACGAGAATAAAAATTGCAATTTTATAATATAATAAAAAAAAATTAGCAAATTTATTAAAAACAAACCTAATAATAGTCGGTAGCTGCGTACTCCACAACAGATATGGCAACGTGTGAAAATACCACACATAAAACTGATAATGTAATGACCGACTGAACGAAATGCCAATTAAATTGGCAATAAACAAAGGTAATATTAATGTATTTGGTGTTAATTCCATTTGGCCTTTCATTATAACTTGTTTGCTTGGAATCGATCTAAACAAGAACAATTTTTATTATTAAAAAATAAATTTTTAAAAATTTAAATAACTTACTTAAGCCAATATCGTTTGGCGAATAAACAAAGAACGAATAGATGTAAACAGAGAAGACTTAAGTGAAACGATCGATTAACAAATACAGTCTCGTCCAAAAACCTCCAATTGACGGTCCATTTATGTAGAAAAACTCGCCCAAAATCGAAAGACATTTTAATGTAACCCAATGGATTTGATAATAGAAAAGGTAAACCTAAAACAACCTAAAAAACATTAAATATTAAATATAAATTTATTATAATTTATTTTTCTAAAATTTTACCTGAGTCAAAAAACATAACATTAATAATTTCACAGTTTTAAAAATACCATTTACACTGAGCATTGCTATAAAAAGTGCTGGTGCAAATAATAAAATATTCATTTTGACTGACACGGCTAAACTGAAATTTGTAAATAAAATTTAATTAAAATAAAAAAATTTAAATAAAATAATAAAAATTACCTGTACACAAAACTTCCCCACATCCATTTTCTATCCAAAAATAAATTCAAGGCTATATAAAAGAAAAGAATAGCTATCGGATCGTTGAACATCCTTAAAATGTATATGGAATGAATACGATATGACGTACAGCACAAAAACAACAGTGCATAAGGAGGGACCTAAAATAAATAATAATTTAGTTTTAAATATATATCGAATTTGTATATTTCTTTATTGAAAATACCTTTTTCGTTTTACTATAAATTCTAAATACAAATATTAACGTTACGAGGTAAACGAATGAAAAAATGTATTGAGCAATGTAGATATTTCTTCCTCGATTCGTTAAGAAATAAAAAATTGAAAAAATATATACAAATCCCGCCGGATATCTGTAAATAATAAATAATTAGTTATTTTTTCACTTTTTAAATTAATTTTTAAATATTTACTTACACTAAGGGCCCGGTATCGCCCTTTAATTTCGTGTAATCGAACGTTCCATTTATTACGCCTTCGACTTCTTGCATGTACGCTTTCCAATCGATTTCGGTGTCTAGAAATATAATTATTTTTTTAAATTAGCGAATATTGTTTTCACGTGAATTAGGTGACTTACACGGGACTCTTTCGATGACTAGAATATTGACAACAATTTCTGCGAGAAACAAAACCACAGCTACCACCCATGTTAAATCTGGATTCAATAAAATCAAATGAAGAGTTTCCTTATTTCCATAAGTCTTTATAAATCTTGAAAATCGTTGATAAAGGTTTTTTTTGTCTTTGCGAGCATTCAGACTTCTGGAAGACGCCATTTTCATTCAGTTTAAATCGCGCTTTCTTTTGGCATTTATTTGAACAAAAGATAGCTGTTGCCATCTATTGTAAGAATCAAAAAACATGTGATGGAATGTTATTTTAAATCAATTCTTTTCTTTATTTACTCCACCTGTAGATCTCCATATAATAAATTTCATAGCATTATATTTTTTTAAATAAAATTGGCAAATAATTTAAGTGAGAAAATATAATAAAATTTTAATAAAATGAGTGCAAGTAAAGGTCTTGAAAAGTCGTTTTCCTCACCATCAAAGTGCGTTTGCGCAATCAGAGATGAATTCTCGGTTCGATCGCGCTGCTCTTTCTCTCCTTTTCGCTTTCCTCCGCACAACATGTCTGCTTTCTCGCACACGAGGCCATTGCAGTTCCCATTACTCCCACCTAAGAGGCATAAATTTATTTCATACATTATAACATAATATCATACATTTATTATGGCACAAGCCAACGATCTTCATCGGTATCTTAACAACAACTGCTTCACTTTCAAGTAAGTTTTCACTTTCATTCTTTTTTATATAATTTTATAAACAATTTAAAAATATTTTAACTAGAGAAAAACCAATAGTAACATTATTTACACTATTAAAAATTAAATTTAAAAAATTTAATTCATTCTTTAATTTTTAAAATAATTTTTTCTAAATCAATTCAATTATTAATAATAAATTGCCTTCACTGCGATTAAAAACCAGACTTGGATTAAAAGAAACACAAATAAGCGATAAAATAAACTTAAGATATTTGCAGTCTAAATCGTTGACGACAGTTCAGCTTTAATCTACATCCAGTGGAGAAAAAAAAAATCCATATTCCTTCCATTTTATGATTAAAGCATTAATCAATTTAATGTAGGCAACATAACGGGTTTCATTTTAAAAATTTTCATTTATTCTTCTTGTTAAGCTCAAATCTAATCTCACGAATCATTAACACATTCCAATTCTTTTCCCGCACGTATATAACACGCCACTGCAGATGTGGGCGCAGCATCCAACTCACACACAAACAAAACCAAAAGCTCCGCCTGTAGGGCAACTTCTCCTGAAAGCACCAAATTTCTTTTTCTGCTTTAAGTGTCAAGAGCAATCGATTGTATATAAACATAGCTATTTGATGGCTTCAATAGCTACTTAAAAGTTAAATACCATAAAATAATTCAACCTTTGAAATGTGGTTGCGTGTGAATCAATATGTAAATGGTTGATATTGTCATTTCATTTGTACGACTATTTGAAATTTTTCATATATTAAAATAAATGAAAATAATTGCATTTAATGAAATTATTTTTCAGCGATTTTAATAACTTAAATTATTCACAAAACTCATTAATCTAAGTTACGAAGAGTAATTTGTTCATTTAATTGGGCGTTGGTCTTGGTTATTGCTCACTCGACCGTGAACTGTTGAAGAAATATTTACGTTTCGTTAGACCTCTATGGGCATTCTTGCGAGCATTTTTGGGATGAAATGGCGTGAAAGAAAAACTCTTCAAAATTCTTTTCGAAATTTCAACGATGCTCGCGCTTTTTAATTACGGTTTACATCCTACAACACAATCAGACGTACAGACACAAAAGCATTAATGAATGTAACGCACAAACAAATTGCAAAGCAAATAAATGGAAAATAGCAACAATTCTATACTCACTCTAATTAAGGGCAGATTGTATTATCAACTGTAATTTACATTACATTGTACGCACATTTTAATTTGTTAATGTTACTTTTACGAGAGTAATTTATTCGCTAGATAAATGAAAAGTAACTTTAGATCCATTAAATTACTCAATTTTTTAAATGTAACTCGTTTCAGAAAATCCAATCTGATATTCCCTTTACTCGTCTGGCTCGGACTCGCCAATCCCTCAATGGCTCGGGATAAAGTCTATTCGCGATTCCCATTTATATCTTCTTTTAGTCACACTTCGAAACAGGAGTTTTTATTAACTCACGTTCAAGAAAATGACCATCGGAATGGAATTTCCAGTCCAGTTAATCCCGCATTCCAATTACATCACCAGAAAGGTTTTCGAGTTAAACGAGAGGCCGATGACGACGATTTGGACAAAGATTATTCGTTTAATTCCAACAATGCGGGTTATAGTGGCGTACAGGGAACCATTGGTGAGTGAAATTGTAGATTTATTTTTATTTTGAGTTTTAAATTAAAATTTTCATTTAATGTAGGACTTAATGAAATGGAAATTACGTTAATTGTTGTATGCTCGGCGATTGGTTTGCTTATGTTTATCATGGGGCTCATATTTTTGGCAAGGTATTTAATGAGTATTTTGATTTTTATTCGAATTTAATGAGTAATTCAATTTGATTAGGTATTATTGGAAGAAATTTCACGGCGATAGTCACAGATATCACGGTGTGATGCAAAGGAATAGCTCCGAAAGTAGCATGGGAACAACTCGGGCGGACCCGAAAGAGGCGATGACGAGAGTAAAACGAAAAATTACGATTTAAAATTGATTTTTAAAAAATTAAAATGAAAATCTTTTAGTTTGAAGAATCAGAAGTAGCAAATCCATATCTTTTACATCCATCCGATGCGCTTTTAATTAAACAACAAATAATCGAACAATCGGCCGAAAAGGAACCTTTACTCGTCCCTTGTGCAAACGGAACCGCATTCACAGATCAAATTGACAGTGACAATTCCGATATCAAAAACGATCCCAAAGAGGTCGATTTTTGATAATTTTTTTAATTATTTATTAATTTTTCTTGTTTAATGTTATTAATAGATGACACCGAGGACTTCATCGAAACCAGCACTTCCCCGTAATTACGTAGCCCAGTTACAAAACACATTAAATTGTCGGACAGGTTTATCTCAATCTGATTGCAGCATTTCATCTTTCACGACTAAAAACCCTAGTTACAAATACGGTAATCAAACTGGTTACATGAGTGGTTTTTATGGATATCCACACGACACGACATTTGATAACAACGTTGCTAAACCATCGTCAGTGACTGCTGCAATCGCATTGCCAGTTGTGACTTTCAGATGCGAGAGTGTGGAAGAGAAAAAAGTATCGAATGAAAAGGCAGACGAAGAAGAACAAGGTGGAAATGATGTGAACGAAAGTGACTCGATAGTCGAAGATGACATTTTAAGTGCTGAGCCGTATCGCCTTACTGGAACTACCAGAGCTCTTAGTCTACCAGATAGTTTCGATCGAGAAGACGATACCAGTGATGAATCCAGAAATGTGGATACTGTAAGACCTACTGACTCTGGTTGGGGGGATACAGTCAAGGGCCAATTTCGTGGTTCTCTTCCAGTTCTTCACTTGAGCGTAAGTCCCGAGAGGGAGAATATGGCGGTCAGACTCGGCGCTTCGTCGTGCCCCGATGGTACAGACATGACAACTGATAAATCATTACCTATTTCACTATCCAATATGCTTCCAAAACATTCCGATAAAAGTTAATTTTCCTGGAGGTAAATTATTGCAAATTAAATAAAATTATAATATTATAAATCCAATAATATTTTTTAAAATGGTTGCTTAAGGGTTCTCAGTTTGATGGCGATTTTTGTTTATTTAAGACTGGATTTTAAGTTTTTCAAAATATCATCGAAACAAATAGTAGTATATGTATATAATCAAATTAAATATTAAATAATGTAAGCATATGTAATTTAATTTTTCATTTGCAAAATTTTATTTTTGAATATTTAATTAAAGCGAAATGAAGTTTTATGAAGGAATTGTCAATGTATTAAAAAGTTATACTGGGGCATGTTTCTAATTACTATATGCAAAGTTTTTGCTTAAAGCTTTTGCTTTAATATTTTTTTTTCATTTACATAATTAAAAAAAAAAAGCTAAAAGATTTTATAATGTTTGTTGTTAATTTCATTCACCTTAATAGCCTTATGTATTACACAGCAGCTCATGTAGATATTATTCAATCATTTGTAATTTGCATCAATCAATTTTCTATTTGCCTTATGATTATTTTTTTAAATTTGTTGTCATTTTAATCGCACTTTGTGCACTGAAAATTTTGAAAAGAAAAAAAAGTGTTTCTGAATTATGGTTGAAGTTAATTAATTATTATAATTGTAAAAAAATAAAATGTAGCAAAAAAAAAAAAGAATTTTAAAAATGTTAAAATATGCTCGTTTAATTTGAAGAGATTTTGTTTATTAAATTCAAATTTTCTCATTGAAAAAATTAGTTCTTTTTATTTTACAATTCAGCAAAATAAATTTTCAGATTTTAAATTTTTTTCTCATATAAAACAAATCTTTCAAATGATGAAATTATATTGGAATA
>JAQFZU010000417.1:0-27351 GCA_034696185.1 Henia vesuviana | reverse complement strand
TTTAGTTACGTGAAAATCGATTTATTTGTTTAAAATTATGCAAATCGGAGGCGGAGAGGTCCGTAGTACCTCCTTGTAAGTCATCATTATTCTTAATTGTTAACTTGTTTGTGAGGTGTTGCTTTACTGTCGACTGGGCACGATCCCCTGTGCAGATTCACAACCGATTCACATGGAATGAGCGGAGAGGGCTCGTGGTTAGTGTGTTTAGACCTTTATTAATATAGGGCCGCGACACACATCACCATCACTCTCTCGGTTCGCTGACCACATGCCGATAGCTGAAGCTATCGACACGTAGCCCTATAACTTAGCAATTTGCTTCTTGGCTACATGGGGCGGCCATACATATCCTCAACCGCCATACGACCACCACCATGTCCAGCGCACTCTATCCTAGGCAGCCCTGTTTGTCGTAACAATCAGAACAGCCAGGTCTGTACTGCCCATCTTATCTCTATGGCAGGCAGTAGCAAACTGACTGTTAATCCAAAGCTGAGCCCCCCAGATGGTACGGATAGACGTGCCCCAGAGATCATGTGATTGGGGGTTCATGCTGCCCTCTAGTGACCACTGGTCATAATTCTCACCTAGATGCATTGTCAAGGGCAAGGCAGCTAACTATGGCAGCATGAACGGGTGTGCAGGGGAGAGGAGAAAACAACCGCCCCAGGCACACCAATTAAAAAATATTGAATGGCAAACTCGAGAAAGATCAGGGCCCGAGTGATGTTGTGCAATCACGGTGGCCTTAACAACAATGATAAAAACAAATGTGTACAAAATAAATATAAAACAATCGAAATAAACAAAAAATAATAATAAATAATAATAAAAATAAAAAACAGAAAAAAGAAAAAATACCACACGCAGATGGATCTGCCGAGTTGACTTAAGCGGCGGTTTGAGTCTTCGGAGGTGGTGAAACTGCAATCTACCTGGCTGACTGGGCAAAACCAAAACACCAAACAAAACTGTCCCAGGCAACTGAAAAAAATAGAGGTTCGAAACAGAACTTAAGTAAAAAAAATAAAAGGGAAAGGGAAACATTACTGAGACAGGGTAGTTTGCATGTTTTTAGTAGTGAAGATGGTCACTTCCACCATCGAATCCAGCAGATCCACAGAAGGCGAATCCTCCAGATGTGGTAGTAGCGATGCCATCTTGGGTGTGGGAGGGTTAAGGTAGGAGCCATGGAAACCACTGACTGTGGTTTCCGCTCCTCCTTGGGGAATAACTGAGTAAAGGGCCTGGAAACCACAGACTGTGGCTTCTGCTCTTCTGTGGCAAATAACTGAGTAAAGGGCGTGGGAACTACAGATTGTGGCTCCCGCTCTTCCATGGCAAATAACTGAGTAAAGGACATGAGAACTACAGATTGTGGCTCCCGCTCTACCGTGGCGATCGGAGAAGTAGAGAGCATGGGAACCACTAAGTGCTGTCCCCATTCCTCCATGGGGGGGGTGATGACCCGCTGGCAAGTTGAGGGGATTGGTCGAGTGCAAGAGAACTGACAGTTCCTCCGCCCCGACTTCATCTCATCAGCTTGCAGAACTTGCACCCTCCCGAGAAAATCTGGCATCGATATCGGCAGCGGCAGAGGGTCCGTAGCCCAACACGGAGTATGTTTTGGGACAGTGTGCCTCGCCGGTATCGGACAATCGCCATCGTAACCCGGTCAGACATTGGAGAAAGAGCTTCACCTGAAGTCCGTCCCGGCTATTTTGTGGCGTTTGGTCGGTAGGCCGGTGCTGTCTTTGATGTATGGCACACCCTTGGTGATCGCCTGAAGTGGCAGAAGTCGCTCCAGCCAATCGTCCACAGCAGAACCAAGCAGGCGGTTAATTGCCAGAATAACTTGTTCTGCCAGTGCACATCATTGGCCAGGAATCGTACCATTGACTCCACACGTTAGTAATGCACGCAGGCGATCGTACATATTAAAGAATATTGGAGGATGACTCATGACTGACGACAAGCACCATAAAACATGGAGCACCGCCCATACTGCCAACTCTGCTTGCCAAGCTATGACCGTAATGGGGTTCATCGTTATTATGTGCTCTGCGATTCAGGCCAAGGTATCTCCTAGAAGATGAGGGCATTGCATAAATCGATTCCATGCAACCTCGGCAAGGGGTGAGGGAACGAGTTCCCACCGGAAGTCATTCCAGTTGGCATGTTGTTCACTTGCGTCCTCCCCAAATTGTACAAGAAGTTCTCTATCACATGCTGCTAAAAGATCTACATCTTTGGTCGATAGGTCAGGGTTGGATGGAAACTCCAATCCCGTTGTCTCGGCCCAAGATGTCAAGGGAATGGGTAACATAGGTCAGAGTAGAGATTGCGACAACTCCATCTCTTCGTAGACAACAGTCCTCTTGGTGGCTTGAAGGCTGCCAGTCTCACTTTGTGCCAGCTCTGCGAGTCTTGCTGCCTTCTCTTCGGCTTTTTGCTGCCGAGTCTTCTGTTCACACACGGGGTTGCAAACAGTGGCACATGCTCATGAAATTAATTTATTTCCGGAGAGTTAGGCTATCGCTCCCGGGTGCTGGCTATATCGTCCTCGGTCGGTTCGTGTACCGTAGGGTTGCCTCATGGTGACACGACTGACCGTGAACGTTTATTACCAGCAACTGGCTTTAAAGCGACTGATGAGGTCAGAGTCGAGACACCAGATGCCTATGAGTCAAAACTTGCAGCCATCAGATGCCACGACGGAAGCATGTTCTGACCCCACAGTCGTTGCGCTGCCTGTTCTACAGTTAAAGGTGTAGAATTGATAGCCGGCCATAATAATTCTTTTTGCCGTAGAGACTTAATCCGGGAGTCCATTGTCGGGTAGAATTGAGATTGAGAGTTTCACCCCCAACCACAATGTTGCACTCCTGGCAGTTTGAAGTGCTTAGTAATTGTTGCTGAGGTTGGGAGAGCCAAGGGGACCCACCCCAGCCCCAGACAATTACCGCACTGAAGACTGGCACCCAGTCATGTAAACGATCAAGAATCTGAGGCCGACACATATGGCACACACCATCATGTGCGCTTTCCCGGTATCTTATTCCTCCTGCAAATGCAAAAGTCGTTGACGTTTCTGTAATGATAAAAAAATATAATTAATAAAACAAAATAATAAAAAAAAATTGAAATTGATATTTCAGTTATTTCTATTTTATTGTCGACGATCAAAGAAAATGTGTTATGAACCTGATTAATTCATTGTGTTGGAATAACTCGTATCCCAGCACCAACCAGCACACACCATAACAGCCATCAGATGACATGACGGAAGCATGTTCCGACCCCACAGTCGTTGTGCTGCCAGTTCTACAGTTAAAGGTGTAGAATTGATAGCTGGCCATAATAATTCTTTTTGCTGTAGAGACTTAATTCGGGAGTCCATTGTGGGGTAGAATTGAAATTGAGAGTTCCACCCCCAACCCCAATGTTGCACTCCTCATAAGTAGGGATTAGTAGGAGAAATCAATTAGTAAAACCGTAATTCAGTATGTTGAATCGCACAAACGGGGATAAAAATTCTAAAAATTGCTTGAAAACTCCAATCATTTGATATAAAAGTGAAACTAGAGGCCATAGTTGAAAGGTTTCAGTGGCGCCATCTAGTGACAAAATTGCACACTACCGAAGCACGAAGTGTTTCGTAAAATTTTACACATAAATTTCAATTTACTGATTAAAAACAGTAACATATAAAGCAAAACATACTTCATACATTGTTAATTGTATAAAAAATTTGCAATATATAAAGAGAAAGAAAATTTCCGTGTTTCGTCAATAATGGCAGAGCACGAGAATTAATTTTTGTTAATTAATGTTACTGCCAGCTTAGATTAATAATATAAGGGGAAAAAATCGGCAGTTATTATTAGGAAGTACGAGATTACAACACATGTAATAAAAAAATTACAAACTGGTACAAATTTAATTCTTGCAATATCAGTTCGATAGGCCTATCGGGGAGAAAAAAAAACATCGATGGGCTTATTGAACCAATATTACATATTTTTCCAGTTAAAAAAGATAAAAGTGATATTTATTAATAGGAAAAGGTATATTAATTTTTCTAGAGTGGTTTATTAGTAGAATAGTCGCTGACCCAGCACATGTCAACACCAAGAGAATCTCACGGCACTGGCATGTCACTCAGCATAGCGACCATTCCCCACTCAATCGGATAATCAGCACCCAAAAGATAAAAATCCTACGAACATTGACCAAACATATTTTTGCACTTAAAACAGCTTTATTTCGACAACCCTTACCGGTGACATCGAACAAAAATCCAAAAACGAGCAAAAATCATTAAACAATTAAACAAAATCCCAAGTTGCTGAAGATGAACATGGGTGCACCAAATGTATTAAAGAATCGTTTTATGACAGGTAAAATAGATTTCATTTTAGCTGATCGTAAAGCAGCAATTTTTACCATTGGTGTAGCATAGTCAACAATTACTAATATGAAACGATTGCAATTGTTTGTCATGGGTTTGGGTCCCATTAGATCAATCCCAATCCTTTCAAAGTGACTAATTTTTTGGATTTAACCCAAGATTGGATTTAACAGTTCAACCAGTTTCTTTGAATTGGTTTACATTTTTGGCATCGATCACATTTTTTAACATAATCGGTAACCAATGCACTCATTTTGGTCCAGTAATAAATTCTTTTGGCTCGTTCTAATGTTACTTCCACATCCCCATGACCTGAGAATGGGTGATCAAGACATTGTTGAAGACAGTATTTGCGTAGAGATACTGGAATTACTATCTTTAACGCAGAACTTTCATCACGAGCATCGATAAATCAGTCAGAACGGTAAGGAACATATTTCATAAGCACCCCATCGCAACCAACCAGAAAATCTTGAATATTATTAGCTTAGAGAGAATGTAGTTGTGAGATGTCGACTGTTGAGGAATTATCAGTTTGCAACCAATCAATAATTTTAATTAAATTTACATCTTTATGTTGTTCTGAGCATATATTTTTGGTCGAAAGTGGTGACAAAGTCTCGTCTTCCGGCCCAATTGTGCATGCTCGAGCAAGTGCTTTGTCTTCCACGCTAAGATCTGGTAGTTCAGAATCATCCTCCCTTCCGTTGCGCAAAAAAGCATCAACCACTTGATTGTTAGAGCGTTTTTTATATACAATAGTGAAATTCTCTTGTTGTAAGAACATTGCCCACCTGGTGAGCGTCCAGTCAGATTTTCTGCCGACATTAGCTACTTCAAAGCCAAACGGTCAGTTTCCACAGTGAAGTGGGAGTACTTTCGGTTGGGGCGTACTTTCGGCCGGCAACAGCTGCATAAGGACTGCTCCCAGACCACCCGCACTTGCATTAGTGTGAATAATGAAAGGAAGGGCATAATTGGAAAATGGCAGTAGGATCTGTTGCGACAGTTGTCGTTTTATATTTTCATATACTCGATTACATTCCTCCGTCCATATCCATGGGACATCTTTCTTGACTAGCATAAAAAGCGGTGCACAGTATTTGCACAGCAGCAGAACGTAGTAACCAGCTATTCCGATAAATCTTTGCAAACACTTGACGTTCTTTGTTACTGGAAACTTCTCCACCGTGCTGTCTTTGTCCGGGTTTGGGCTATAACCATCGTCAGACAGAACAAAGCCAAGAAATTCAATTTTGTCGGGCACACAAATGATTTCAAGGGTGTAGCGATCAAATTGTGACATAATAACCTTTGAAAAATATCCTAAATTAAATAAAAAAGTGTTTTATATGCTCGTCAAATGAATTGCTAAAAACAATGACGTCACCAAAATACGCCATTGCCCATTTGTATTGCGCATCACTCAGAACGTTGCAACGTATCGATTTTGAAGTTGATTTACCTTCTTGAAAACCAAAACTGCAAATGAGGGAAAATGCAGGAACACGAGCAGGTCTACTAATTGTGAACGCTCGAGGCGCTAATTCACTATTGCCTACTCGGTTAATGAAGTCAGAGTTGTCACAAAGCTAAATTTGTATTTTTTAGCAGGACAATGAAATAAAAATGAATGAATAGGATTGCACGACCTAGGTTAGTAATTCGAAATGAAAAGGAACGCTAATTGCACTCTAAAAGTAATCAAGGTTTGAGCCTTAAAGACTACTTTAGGCTTTACACACTAAAGCCCAGAGTTAGCATGAATTATATTCACAATTAATTAATTGCTTATTTACAGAAAGCAAAATGTGAACAGTTAATAACTTAATATTAGAGTCCTCACAATGAATGCTAATGAATCGAATCAATTGTTTAAACTCACGCTCGGAACTTACGAGTGTAACGCCAATAATGTAGCTACATAATGAATGAAAACACCTCAAGGTAAAATGAAAGAATTACCAGAATTCCTCAGCATGAGAAATTAGTTCAAATCCAATTCTCACCAATACTCAAAAGGATATCTTCTGACAATGAAATGAGAATTCTTTTTATTCACACAGAAGATATCATTAAAGTCTCAAAATGTTGAAATTAGGAGACATCCATGTAGAATCTGGAGAAAATTGAAGAAAGTCTGTTTTTTATTTAAATGTCCTGGGCCTTTATAAACTTTTGATGGTCATGTGGTCTCATCGCCCAATCATTAATCAACAAGTGTCGGTTCATACCATTATTCCCGGGAGAACGTTGACATAATCATGATTATTAATAATTATGACAACAGATGGCAATCATGAATTAATCACACAGAACTACCGTACAGGGGAACAATTCGGAAATTTTTACCACTTTCAAGGGCCATTGCGCAAACTCAGTAAGTAGATGTTAAAATACCTTTATAAGAACGTTCTGCGCATGTTGCGCAGAAATTAAACAAAAAAGTACGCTTTAGACAAATGAGCCGAAAGGCTGGCTCCTGACAACGTTATCCATCATCCTTTGAAATGCAGATGGTGCATTACATAGTCCAAATGGCATTCTGGTAAATTGAAACATGCCTTGTGGAGTAGAAAAAGCAGTTTTGAACCTATCTGACTCCCTGAGTTTAATCTGATAGTACCTCTTAGTAAAATCAAAAGTTGAAAAAACTTTCTTCCCCCTTAGGCATGCTAAAATCATGGTAATTTTGGGTATATGATAAACATCTTCTGTAGTGACATTATTCAAAGCTCGAAAGTCAATACATAGTCGAAACAACCCTACTATTTTAGAAGTGATAACCGGAGGATTATTGTATGGAGATTTCACATCTCTCAACCCACCCATTACTTTCTAAGACATCCACAAGACCATGCAAGATTTCAGTTTTAACTGGATTGGCAGGTCGGTCCAAACAGTGCACAGGTTTAGTGGCCGTCGTCGGAATCGAGTGTTCTGCCGTTGGGGGACACCCACCAGTATCACTGAAAAGTTGTTGACATTTGATAATAAACCATGTAAGCAGTTAATCTTTTTCTTTCCCATCGTGCATTTTGACAGCAAGCCACCTATGACATCATTGGAAGATTTTTCCTGTCTTTCGTCATAAATAACCCGTCAAACTGTACTAGCCCCGCATCTGCTAACTCGTTGGAAGTGGGATCACATTCAAAAGGGAATGTTTCAGCTGGAAAGTCGATATGATTTCGTGCTTAGGAAATGACACCACAATCTTATTCCTCTCCATCCAATCATACCCTAGCAGCAAGTAAAGCGAGGGGGAGGGCATAACATGAAACATTACCTCCTCATCCCCGATTCCCCATATTCGGCATAATTTAACCGTCCCAATAGATTTCAATATTCTGTCGCCAGTTGAAACAGTTAAAGAATTGTCAGGTTTCTTCATAAGATGAAGAAAACCATATTTCGTTAAAAATGCACCACTCACAAAAGGTTTTGTTGCACCTGAGTCCATTAGACCTTTTATGGATTTGTTGTTAATTTGGAAGGTTAATGGCATAGGTTGCATCCTCTTTCAAGTTCGCACCGATATGTAATCTGTCACTACTTCCGGTTTGAAATGGCAAAACATATTTACCCCACCCGTCGGAGATGGATGGAATACTCCGTCCTGTCCCAGTTCGGCAGACGGTGTGAGCAACATGTCATCAGTCACACTTCCTGTGACTCCTCCTCTTGCTTACTCTCTTTTTTATGCTCGTCGATAACGGCAGCCATATTGACCAGCTCCGATCTCCAAAATTCTTCCATTCTTTTCAGTGAAGACTGCATATTTGGTTGTTTAATTTCAAATGAGCAATCCTTTTTGAAGTGTGGGTCACCACAAGTAAAGCAACTCCCAGCACAAGGTGCCTTCAAATGGTCAGCCAAAACATTTGAAGTATTAGAGGGTGCAGTAGTGGTAGTCGTAACTTTCTTTAAAGCTGCAGCTATCATTATTGGCATGGCGGTTGTTCAAGTCACGGGTTGGACACACTTTGAAGGTAGTTTATCCTGTTCCTGTAGCATAGCCGCAGTTCCTCAATATTTCAATGCCTCTAAGTATTGTTCCCATGTATATGGGCCAGATCGTATGAATTTCTTGACAAAGCATACCACTTCTGATCTGAGCGTCTCGATTGCAATATTTACTTTGTCGCAGCCGGTCGGCGGGCATTCCATCTGCGTGCTCGCTTCATCGAGAGTAATTAATGTAGGTTTCGCGGATTGATTTTTTTCCTGGTAAATTTCCTTTAGTTTCTGATATAGCATGTCTTCCGACAAGCACCACCAATCGCGAAAGGCTTTGGATAAATCATCCCATGTCTCGTGACGGGCTGCCACCTTCTCGCCCTAGGCCCGTGGTTGTTGCGTGCAACCTGTGTTGCCTGCATAAGCCACGATCCTGAGTGCCAAATTCAATGATTCTCTGTCCAGTTTTGACTGTTGCAGAGCGTCAGCCAAATCATCTGGAGATTTTCTGTATTTTTCACGCAAGATTTGCTTATCGTTAGTGAGAAAGGTCATTTTAATATTGAAATCTTCTGTAGCCATGGGTTGCATAATGTCAACTCTCAAAATGCGATAGTTAGCATTCACGATGCTGTGGGAAACAGTCGGCAGAGGATCAGTTTCATTGCTGACACTCTGCTGGCCCCTTCCGCATTTAATTCCTGAGTGATATCATAGTCATTGAACACAAATTCAAAGTTTCTAACAAAAAGTTCCTCAGCCGGGCCCTTTGAACATGTGTGATGCGCCATTTGAGTTTATTGCAAATTGATAGATAATAGTAAGCAAGGAGTTCAAGCTAGTATAAATTGAAAACTCAAGATCGTTTCACATTTAATCAATTTCTACAGAATAAATAAAAACAATATATTCCAAAAAAAATGAAGATTAGAAAACACTCATTTTTTGGACAATATAAATGTGTTTTTATATTTTCTTATAAAAATCTGAATGTTGGTAAAAGAAATCACCAACAGTCAAATTTGTGTGGTGCTTGAAATGTCAATCGGTTGCAAAGTTTTGATGATCGGTTGAAAATCAGACGGTGATGAATCACTGTCCCATTGCACAGACAATTCCTCTAACTTTGAGAACAAGTATATTTTAATTAAAAAAAACAAATAAAAATAAACAAAATCATAAACAAAAAATTGGGGTTTTATGGGTGGGAAAAAATCGTATTTTTCTCCCCCTGAGGTATGTAGATGTTTCAAATGGTTCAAGTGTACACAGTTTTCAGAGTGTCTATCTGGAATACTGGACAGTACAACCACATGCATGTTTGACAGTTTTTGCTTCTTCCGCCTATACTCTTTGGTGTACGAGAGAAGTTCCGACCATGTTTCGCCATCCTCTCAACACTCCCGTAACACTCGATGGCATACGAACGTACCATGCACTGGCCTGCCACAGCATCCCACGACTAGACCACAACCCCCAGCATTGAGAGCAGGCAATACAAATAACCTCCGTCAGGTTAAAATTTGCCTAACTCCACCAACCCACCCAGTACGATATTCAAATGACAGATCAATGGCCATCGATCGAAATCACTCACCTACCGTGCGAGTCAGTTTAGGGTTGACCGTAGCCACCGAGCTAACATCTTAAGTTCGGCAACCACAGTCTCCTTGTGTTATAGCACAGGTATCGAAATTATGTTTCAGGCACGGCAAGCAAACTGTCCGATGAGTTTGTAGCATTATGCAGTTGGTAGGGAGTACCGAGTACCAGAGATGGTTGGTGGTTTGTGCTGCCCTCTACTGACCATTGGTCACATGTTAATTTAAGTTAGTAATTGTTTATGTCTGTATTTAGTTATTGTTAATTTATTAGTTAATTAATTTATAATTTAAAAGTTTATTTAGTTTGAATGTTTATTGTTAAAGTGTAGGTGTTGTAAAAATGTCCTTTTTGTTATTTGAGCATTTAAAGTTGGATTTTAAGTAGTCATTTGTTCTTATAAGCTACATTCACAAATAAGATCGCAATGTTGGGGGCTTTATAAAAATTATGCAACAGTCCAAGAGGAGGTCTGATAACTGCATTAGACAGGTGTGACATAGGGCTTGTGAGTTTAGTTATAACTGCAGTAAATTGGTTTTTCTATTTAAGTAACAATACTCTAGTAATTTTAATTTTAGCAACGGCTTAAATCGAGACATGTAACCATCACTGAAAAAAATAGGTGTTTAAATAGAAACAATTTACTTTTAAAAAAGAGTAAATTTACTCATTTTTAGTAGTAAAATGTCTCTATTTGGAAACCTTTATGGTTTTCATATAGAAACAATTTACTACTTAAAAAGAGTAAATTAACTCCTTTTTAAGAGTAAATTGTCTCTATTTGAACATCTTACACCTATTTTTTTACAGTGACTAATCTGAATTCAATTATCTGTTCATCTGCACGTCACATTAGAGGTGGTTTTTCCATAGGCGAGGGATGTCTATAGACCTGGGCCTACCAAGTTAGGGGCCGGACCAAAAGAAAAAAAATTTCAAAAATAATGGTCAAAATTTGTTAATAATTTTTTAGCAATTATTTTTGAATTTTATTCCTATTTTGATATTGATTTGTCCTTATCTTTGTTTCTATTTTGGTATTGATTTGTAATTGATTTGGTCAATTTTGAAATCGATTTGGTCAATTTTGAAATCGATTTGGTCAATTTTGAAATCGATTTTAGAAGTTTCCATAGAAAAATTAGTGAGGGGATCGTACTTAAACGTTTAGACCCATGCCTACTATAACTTAAAGCCGGCACTGGTCACATTCATTGCATTGTGCAAATTTCAGATTACATCTTGCTGTAGTTTTCAAGTTAAAGAGGCTGACAGAATAAAAAAAACTGAATATATTATAAGGAAGTACTCAGCTACTGCTTGTTTGCCCTAAGTAGACTCTGCATCCTTGCCGTTTGGGCAAGCGAGTAAATAAGTTTGTTGTTATAAGATTGCAGTTTGTATTGAAACTGTTTATATTTTTGTTGTATTAATATAGAGATTAAAAATGGTTATTGTCATTGATTTGTTTGTGCTGCTGTTGTGGAGTTCAGGCACAGTACTAATGGCATTTATTATTACAAATTTTGAAGCCAGCTTTGAGTAATAGGAGTATGTAGACTTTAGAATTATTATATTGTAAACCTAACGTATTATCGAATTAAGAACTAACAATATGATGGAATTTATATTGCATTTAATTATTAATCGATTGGGATTTATCTAAGTTTGAATTTCCCGCTATTTAATGTTGTAATGTTGTAATTTAATTATATGTTTTGTCGATAGATGGCGGTCGCTGTATTATAGTATTAATAAATGTGCGCGCTCTCGCTAATTGATTACTGATTGATATGTTGTTACAAACAGACAATGTCCAACTGCTTGGGAATTAAACTATATTTATTACTTTTATAAAACAACTGTTTTATTATGGACCAATACCTACAAGCACAGTATTTCGTGAGTTAATAATATTAAACAAGCTGTAAACATTCCAATTAATGACGTATATCCTCGACGACCTTCAAACGACTTAAGGACAGTTTTAACCTGTAATGACCCAATTTTACCTTCGAACTTCGAGAAAATACTACTGCAACATGCAAAATCCAACAGAGTAATTGGAATCCAATTCGTATTTGTATAATGTAGTATAGCATTTGAATTATACCCTAATTATAATTGAAATGGTTTTGTGTATGATATGTGACCAGCCACTCCGCCACCGGTTGGACACGGTCTTCAGACGCCGATTTTTGGTTGGGCCACTGTGAAATGATTAGGACACGGACCCATGATTTTCTGTATAATCGGGCCTTTATTATTGAAATATCTGTGGACTACAGTTGGATACAGAATAAATTTAACGAGAGCAGTGAATGCGGAACTTAAAATGTACTCAGACGCGTCATGGGCGACGGCTGTGGACAGACGAAGGTCAATAAGTGGTTTCATCTGGTCCATAGGAGATGTGCCACTTGGATGGAGAACTTCGGTGTAAGGCCATGATTCACATCACCACCACGTTCCCAATGCTCTCTAGATTTGCCGGCCTCAAACCGACAGTTGAGACCACCTATACGAAGCCCTATTACTTAAGCCTCTGCTTTACAGCTATGTGGGTTAGCTGTACATTTCCCTCATCCCTCTGCACAACAACTACCACATAGTCAAGGCTCAATGTTGAAGCTGGAATCATGTTTTGAGCCTTTGGAGCAAAAAATCATAATTGTCAACATCACTGTTGAAACCCAGAACTCAAAACAAGTTCCGACTGCCAGGTTCAACAGTGAGCTGTACGATCACACTCGGATGCCGTTAAAAGCCAAATAAGTGTAGAATTAAAGAGTTGTGAAAATCACACAAATGAACCTATTGAAATTTTTTGTCATGGGTTTGGGGCTCATTAAATCTATCCCAATATGTTCGAATTGACCTATTTTTGGTGAGACAGGGGATAGAAGTCCAGCTGGTTTGTGTTGAATAGTTTATATAACATCGATTGCATCTTTTAATGTAATCAGTGTCATTTTAGGCAGTCATTTTAGGCCAGTAATAAACTTTTTTTACATGCTCTAATGTCACTTCTAAACCTCCATGCCTCAATGATGGATGGTCATGACATTGTTGAAGACAATATGTATGTAAAGATATTTTAATAATAACCCATCACAACTAATTAGAAAATAAGTTATCCTTGTAGTGTGAGTGCAATTGTATAATGTCGATGGTTGTGGCATCGTCGGCTTGTAGCCAGTCAATTATCTTGACCAGATTTGCATCCTTTCGTTGTTCTGCGCAAATATTTTTGGTCGATACAGGTAACATACAGTCATCTTCCGGCCATATTGCGCATACTCGTGCAAGTGCTTTGTCATTTGCTCTTATTTCCGAGGGATCGAAATCCTTGACTCCCCTCCCCCCCCCCCCCCGCATTGCGTGAAAAAGCAACAGCAACCTGATTTTGTGAACCTTTCCAATTCATCATCGTAAAATTCTCTTGTTGAAGAACGCCCACTTGGCAAAACGACCAGTCAGATTTTCGGCTGACATGAGCCATTTTAATGCCATATAATTGGTTTCTACAGTGTAATTGAATATTCCACATATTGTTGGAAATTTTAACAGCCCAAACAACTGCATTCCAGTTCTGACGCAGTATAGCGAGCTTCATCTCTGTACAGCCTCTTACTTGCGTAAGCCACTAGACAGGGCATTGTTTTGTCTGCCCTTAGGGAGATGGTTATAGTTTTCTATACTGGTTTTTACCACAGAACTTATAGTTTCTAAAACCTGTAGGAAAGTATTGTTTTTGAACAAGTTTTTCTATAAGATGCTGTAGGCATATTATCATTGCTTCCATAGTTTAAACTATATGATACTATATAAATTTTATCATAGTTTGCATTTAACTTACAAGGAGGTTATTACGGACTTTAGTTGCTCTAATTGCTATGAATTTAAAGAAATAATTACAATATTGGCTAAATAAAACAATAGCTGTGTTCAAAGCTCTTTACCGTGTAAGTAGCCTTTTACAATCGGAAATGACATCATATTTGTGTCATTACTTTTAAAATGCAAGCTCTAAAAATTGCATTATAAAAGTCTCAAATTTGCAACTTATCCTTTTCTTTTTGTGACTTTTGCAGCCATATGCGCAAACATTTAAAAGTACATTTTACAATGTATTTTCTAAAAATGTGTTCACAAAAAAGTTGACTTTTGGCAAATTCTAAGTCATTAAAAGTCAAAAATTACTTAAAGAAAACTGATTTTTATCTTTGAACACAGCTATTAATTTTTGTTAAAATAATTTGATTATGACTGTGTTATATAAAGATTCCAACCTTTTGTAATTAATACAAAGTTGGTTAACTATGAGAATATTAAAATTTTAAAAACATTATGTAATATTGGAACTGTGAAATTTTATATTAAACCAATAGAAAGTATTTTGATTACCAAGGAATAATTGCAAAGTTCTCATTCTGCTATTTAATTCTTGCCTTAGAAAAAATCATTTGTCATAGTCAACCACTCAAAATTATGTTTTTAATTTTTGCATCAAGAAATTTTATTTTAATAAAAATCAAAATAGAGGGCAATATTAAATATATTGCATAACTAATCATGATACATCCATTCAAAGTGCATTACACTATATGCAGTTGAATGAAGCTATTGTTATTATTATTTATTTGCTAATTGGCATTTTTTTATTTCAATCTTCTAACAATGCCACAAGACAAATATACAATCAAGAGATGAGACTAATCCTGATTTTTTTCAAAGAATTTAGTAAATGGCAATTTTTCTGCATCACATTCAACTAAGAATTTTATTATAAAGTAATAACATAGGTCGTTTGCTATAATGGTTCAGATTTCGTCTTTTTACACATTCTTTGGGGAATTGTGCAAAGGTATTATTTGCTCCAGGTCGAACCTCCCTGTAATATAGCGCAATATAATAAATTCCTCAATGTAGCAAACTAAAATTGTTGCTTTGTTGGATGCCCTATTAATTTCATGCTAAAAAATTTCGTTATAACGAATTTCAAAATTATGAAATTTTGTTTTAAAGAACAAAACTTCAATCAGAAGATGAACTTCATTTTTTTGGAACAAACATTTCAGGTATAAGAATGAAGTTTTTATGCACAGGTGCTTCAAAAAATGGCGGCGAACAAACCTAATACTTGTAAGTTTCATTATATTGATTATTTGATTAATATTAAAAGTAGAAAAATTTATATTTTAGGTATATCGAATATTTTACACTCTCCCCTTTGTTTGTGCTCTGTTGAGCTTAATTGCCAAAAATAACAGAAATTAGCAACACCACTAATGGAGAAAACTCATTGAAAAATGGTATTTGTTTTCTTTTTCATGCGTTTTAAAAAATATATTACATAAATATTGTTTTGTGTATTTCCAACTTGTTTTTCCGATTTGGGTGCATATTTTGATATGAATTGTGTTGCAAAATTCATTGTTGTTATTGGTGAGATGTATGTATTTTCTTATATTATATTGGTTTATTAACATGTCGATTTTTTGTGTTAAATATATAAATTCATACTTTTGAAGTATTTCTTGTTACCATCTTGGGAAAATGGGCTTTGTTGTTGCTACGATGTTTTTTAATTCATTTGCTCATTTGTTGCCATTTTGTTGTTTTGCCTGGTAACAACAGAAACAATGCCAAATCTCAATAAATTTAAAAAATTTTCATAACTAATTTTTTTAACTTGTTTTATGAATGCAGTGCCAGATTTTTTGCATGCAGTCATTTCTGAGTTAAAAGGCTGACAGAATCGCAAAACTGGAAAGTAAATTCTGTGTCTCAATTTTATGTAAATTAAAAAAAAAATAAAAAAAAACCTTGTCTGCATTAAATATATAAATCACATCTATGTAGTCACATCAAAATGCTGACTCGTTGTAATTAATAGAAAAGAAATTCGATTTATTTTTGGTTTATGTAATCATTTCAAGCAAGATCATTAAACTTATTTACAATTTAAAATTGTAAATGAGTTATTTTTTGTAATGATTTATTAAATTATTGAAATTAAATTATCAATTTTGATAAAAATATATTCTATTTATTTCGTTACTTAATGAAAGATAACATTATAATAACTAATTATTTTTAAAAAATATATAAATGCATAATGCAATGAGTTTATCATTTAATACAAGCAATATATTATAGATAAAAACAAAAATATTTAAAAAAATAAAAAACTTTATTTCAAAATATTTTATAAAAGCACATTTTGCAAATATTATGCAAATTATTTCTTTTTATCATATTAAACACTTGATTCACTGGAAAAATACAAAAATCAAATTCGATGAAAGACAAATGGGTCATTACAGCTTCGAATCATGATTTTAAGACTATAACAAATTGATCACATGTGATGCACAGTTAACGATAAATTTGCAGAGGTTTGGTTACATAATTTAGTTTCTGACACTAAATTTCATTTACATACAGTTTATGCGAATTATTCTATTTTCATCACCACGGCCGCCAAACGGGAGATGAACTTCGGCGATAACTTCGATCGTTTGACACCGACGACGATGGAGATGCGAATGAATATTGTGTCGTCGAAAAAAATGTTCGTTCCTGACGATCGCCAACAGGCAAAGGTGCACGATGGCGAACTTTGGAATTTGTCATTCGGTCGACTTGATGCACGCACGAGGTCAAATGTGTGAGGAGTCGCGCTCGTAATCCGTTATCCAAACCGGATAAGCTCGACAGATAAATAGACACTTCGTTGGCACATTCTGTAAATCCTGCGCAAAAGCGTGAAGCGACTGCACCATTAGTTACGGCAACGGCAATCGCGCGTTGCTGTTGTTGACGGCGGAGATCGCGAAGGTGATGGACCGTATGCTCCAAAATATCTGCTTTTTCCAGTTTCGATGGATCAGATATCTGCAGACAAATTTGCAAGGGTAAATGAGATTTTAAATGAAACACGGTTAACTAAAATTTCGCCTTTTTAGAAACAAACGAAGAACTTAGTTATTATTTTGTTAAAAAAACACAGTTTGAAATCGAATTAAAATTTATTTAAAGTAAACAAAAACTTTTTCAATTGCCAAAAAATTAAAATTGAAGAAATTTATTAGCATGCAAAATTTCTCAACAAAATCTAACATTTAAAAACTCAATAGATAGAATTAAAAGCAAGAAATTTATTGTGAAAAACCTCACCTCAGATTTCCTCACATCCACTATGTACGCCTTCAGTTCATCCAAACTCCTGTTCATTCTAGCTCTCCTCCTCTTTTCGAGTATCGGCTTCACCATCTATGGACAAAACGAAAAGTATAAAAATAATAGAAAAAACTGAATTTTCCAAAAATCCAAACTCACTTTTCTATAGGCTGAAGTTCTACTGCTATCGCTGGACGCACTTTGGTCCCAATCTGACGATGCCATGGCCGTTGCTTTCCCTGTCGCGATTGGTATCGGAATGCGCCGCTCCGGAGCACTCGCAAGATATTTATAGTGTATGCGACAGGTGCGCGCGCGCGAATTTCATGCATGGCGCTGCGGCGTGAGAACGGATGCAAATTCCCACGCACAAATGACCTCGAATTGTGCTAAAGCGCGTGGCTATCTTTTCGCATACAAAAGTGATGTGATGTATTTTGCAATTGCTCGATTAAATTGTCCTTCTTTTGAGGGTGGGATTGGAGTGATGTTGCAGTTTGTCAAAAAAAATTTAATTTCGATCAGTAAATTTTAAGATTGAATTTGAATGCGGTTTGAATTTGACTTTGTATCGAATGATGAGTTGGACATAATAAGTCACAAATGTCATTAGAAAATTACACTGATATTGGAATAAGTATCATGGACAAAAGTATGGGGAAATATAAAATTTCGGCCATATCGATTAAATGAAATGGTGGGATGCATTAACAAGTTGTGTTATTTAATCTTCGATTACGTTAGGTTGGAGAAGGGAGAAGGAAAGAGAGGGGGCCAAGAGGATCGCTTACCTCTTTTCCTTCCCCTCTTATTAAAATAACTTAGGACTAACTTGTCGTTTCGTAGGTTTTAGCATTCTGCCATTCACATTAATTGTGGAAATCATTAAATTTGAGATAAATTTTGTCAATGTAATTGAATTTCGGAAAAATAATGATTAATAAAAGTTATGCAATTTATACTATTAATATTTAATGAATATTATATGCATGACGAAATTTTTTGAGACAACAGCTGCATTCAAAGCTTAAAATTCAGTTTTCTTTAAGTTATTTTTGACTTTTAATGACTTTTAGAATTTGCCAAAAGTCAATTTTTTTATGAACACATTTTTAGAAAATACATTATAAAATGCACTTTAAAGAGCAATCAGTGCATATGCTACTGAATGCAAAAGTCACAAAAGGAAAAGCATAAGTCGCAAATTCGGGACTTTTATAATGCAACTATTAGAGCTTGCATTTTAAAAATAATGATACAAATATGACGCCATTTCTGATTGTAAGAAGCGACTTATACAACTTTTAGTAAAAGTCGTATAAGGTAAAGAGCTTTGAATGCAGCTAATGATCGATATTAGAAACGATAGTTGCAATAAAGTTAATCGAACAAGTTTTAAAACAAATTTTGTTGCATCAAAAATGTTTCAAATTCAGTTAGATTTTACGAGCGAAAGTTGAAATTCAGAAAAACTTGAATTTTATATGAATTACAAAGTCATTAATTCTTATCATCTTAAAATCGCCAAATGACTAAGAGATGAGATTTGATTTCGTACTAAAAATATGTAAAGTCTAGAATGTTATCATTATAAATTTATTGATAAAATTTATGCAATTAATGACCCATTTCAACTATCAACTTAGAATATATCCACACTCACACTCTTGTCATCACCTCACAAAAAAATATTTGATCACTTGTGATAAGTTAAGTAATTAAAAGATCATTTCTTCGTTTTATGGTCAGATTGGGTACTTTTATTATTAAAATTCTGATTATGATAGAAAAGATGGAAATTTGAACAAATTTATGAAATAAATATGGTAATTGTAAATAATTATTAAAAGATGAAATTTTTTTGTAAGAAATTTGTCAAGGCTTTACCTTTTCTGCAAATCCCTGGAGCCCAACCTTTGAACCCAATGACCTACATGGTCGAGATGGCTAATTTATGTCTTCAAAAAAAAAAAAGCAAACTGTATTTGTGCAAAACTTCCAAATACATATCCGAATCTCAAATTTAAAACCAATTTTCAACTGTTTCATTTTAATTTACAAATTGGGAATTTTTTAACCGAATAATGCAAATAACAGTGAAATAAAAAATATTAATTGGTAAAACAATTGAATTTTTGCTGCACGTCGATCGAGATCGAAGATTTAAGGGCGCGCACGCCGTCCACGAGTCCCCGCGTGTGTCTTCCAGCTATGAGAAGCTGCTCCCGGTCATTTTCCCACCATAACCGGTTTTTCGTACGGGACATTCGGAAATCGAGCCACATTTTCTGCAACAGCTGCTATTGAAATAAAATGACGTCGGCTAAAATTTGTGCGATTCACTATTATTCTTTCTGCATCAGTGAATTTGATATTAGAAACTTTGCGAAAGTGCAATGCGTAACTTGGAAATTTCAATTTACAATTTAAGTTAAAACATATAAATTTACCAATGTTTTCAGTAGTATTACTTTGTTTTATACGAATGTGAACGCCAAAGCCGCACATTTATACATTTTTATTAAGCGCTATTAACGCTATTAACGCTATTCCGCTATTAACATGAATTGCGAATCGACGCTTGTGCAATTTCAATAGACAGTCGAAAACCCGATTATAGTTTTTTTCCTAATTTTCTGTTAATTATTTGATTCAATTACAGTCGTTGAAAACGAGCATTTTTGAGAACGAAATGTCGTGATGATTCGAATTGAAGGGAGTGACGGCGCGCGTGCCCCAGCTGCAGTCGGCTAATGATTAAATGCAGTGGGAAGTGGAGCTGCCGTCGATTCTCACGGCCACGAGGCTCGCACGCACCTGCCCCTGCGCGAGACACGCGTACACCCGAGCGCCTCGCGTGGGTCCTCCGAAACACGAGTGGAAGCGGCAATGCCAATAGAGAAGATAAGAGAATTCCTTTAGAGTATTATTATGTAATAAGGTTTATGCTTGAAATAGTGTTAAAATATGCAATTCGACAGATAGCTGCGATCACTTTTTTCACTTAGTAATGTACAGAAAAAAACTTTATTTATTGGAAATTTATTATTGAAATTATCGGTTTACTAATTTATATTACATTCTTGTTTTGAACCTCGAATAACTAAAGTAACGATACTTTTTGCAATGCTTTGCGCGATCCTGGCCATACAGCAACCTCATCTAGGATGTTTAAGGTCAATTAGTGCGCGTGCCAGCAACTAATTCTCGTATTTCTTTCGTTTTCCTATCAAATGAGAGAATTTTATTTACAATTTTGGAAAAACGAGGAAGCAAAATACTGGAGGAATTTCTTTTGTACACACGTTTTCAGCATCTCCCTCCACAATCCCCGATGTTGGAGATGCGAAAAAGAACAATACAGAAAACGGGCACAGCTGCGCGGCATTTTTCAACTCACCCTCTTCTTATAATCCGGTGCGCATGCCCTGACGAATGATTCGCATTCCCAGGGTCACGTGGCAGGCCGAAGCTCGACGTTCCCACGGTCTGCGTAATGCATGCAAACACCTGCCTGTAACGTCATTGGATGAGGTCGAATCACTCATCGATTCCATCGGATCGCCACTGTATGAGAATTTGCAAAATGAAAGCAAACACAACTAATTCTCTAAAAGAGCTCAACGACAGTTTATGACAACATTTATTTTCAATTTTAATTTTTCATTTTCTTGTGCAAAATTCGGTGAAATGTAAATATAGCAGGCGCGTGATTTAAATGGAAATTAAAAAGGGGAGAAAACAAACTTATGATTTTTTTTTTCTATAAAAATATTTAATCTAACTTGTAAGTTTTTGTTTTAATACGAGGAAATTAAAGTTGTTTAATTTGTGTAACATGAAAACCTGTTTTATTGCATCAATTTCCCGCTATAAAAATTAATTACCTAATAAAAAAAAATTAACAATCGCGACGTTAAAATTTGTAAACATCAGCTTAACCACTGGAACAACAAAATTTCTCATTTACTCAGGAAATAATTCACAACTGTTTAACTTTCCCAGTCCAACTTCATCGACAAATTGCATCCCACTCAGCTCACTCAACCTTTTAACACGTCGTTATCATTGACACGGTTGCGTGACTTTCCAAATTCCCTAAATTCAGAAATAAAAAACCGATGGAAAATGCAATCAAACACAAAAAGTATTTAAAAAAAAAAACGGTATAAAATATTTCGGGTTGACGACCGTGGATGACCACCTTTCGCACGTGCTGTCCCCGGCTGATAAGACCCCTAAACTGGATTTTAAAACCAAACAGACACTGGCGACGTCTGTTCCCCTAAAAATGCAGTTGTGCATGAACAGGAAACTCAACTTACTCCGTTAGTGGAGAATCTTGATTTTAAGAAAATGATTGTCTTGCTACTATGATATTTGCATTTTATTTCTTAAAAATAAAAATGCATTGCGTAGGTGTTAGATTTTATTAGAGAATGGCTAGGGGAAGGGGAAGGAGAGAGGGAAAAAGGAAAGTGGAATGGGGGAGAAAAAAAGCGAGTTGGAAAATAAGTAGGCGTTCGTTTCCCACGGACTCGGTGCCCTCTTCGCTCGCCAGATGCGCAACCAAGACGATGGGGGCGCGAGAAAGGAGTTAAGACGCGGCATGCGGTGTATTATGTGGAAACGAAGTGCGCACGCTGTCCACGAGCCTGGCCGATGTCCAATAACTGGTTGCAGCTAGTCAAACCACAGTCAATTCTAATATTGGTTAATAGATGGTTACAAGTAGGGTAATACATGGCAACCGTGTTCACTGTGTGAACTGTGATTCGCAAACATTTGGTTTTTATTATTTTTAATTAGAATGGAATGAAAAGATAGAGAAATAGCTGAAAATTCTTATTCATAAGGGTTTTTAAATTTAAATCACCTTAGATGCAAAAGATTGCAATTTCTCTTAGGATGCACTTTTAGAAAAAAAGGTATAGAGAGGTACAGAGGTATCCAAATAGTCACAATTTCGACCCAAGTTAGACTTTTAGAGGTAAATAAATGTCACTGTTTGGATACCTCTGTACCTCTCTATACCTTTTTTTCTAAGAGTATGTGTAGTTAGTGTTTTTCCTTTTTGCATTTAAGTTGAACATTTAAAAACAGAGTACGGTGGGCTCCTGTTAAAAATGAATTTTTTCTCTGTATAATTTTGATGACTGTGAAAGCGACTGTGACAAGTATCAATTAAACGACCAATGTGTAGTGGTAACATTTGGCACTTGCGTTTTTCCTCCTTTTCGATGGATGGAGGAAGGGTGGAGAGAACTCAGTCAAGCTTTACCTCGTGCCAGTTCCGGGGATCGACAATGGAAACAGCGCAATGGTGCTGAGAAGTAGCGCGAGCTTTCGTTCCCACGCCAGTCACGAGACAGGCGCGCACCTGCCTCGCTGCTATAAATGGCCGCGCACGTGCCCAACTCATGACATTCTGCCACACGGCTTCCACGTGCTTATACACGGAGCTCCTGCAACCACATACATGAAAGTTCTCGCTGAACCGGTCATGAAGGCCCAAGAATATAGAAAAGTAAGAACTTTTATTTATTTACTGCACTATTAAAGCGTAAGGATTTTTAACCTTTCGAAGAATCATGCAACTCTCTTAACGAATTATTTATGTAATTGCGAGTGCGTGAACATTTTTTAAAATTTTCCGCGTTGTTAAATTCCATAAAAAATAATGAATTTTTTTTAATGATTTCTCTAGATAGTCAAACCATTGCTAGAACGACGTCGTCGAGCAAGAATCAATCAATGTCTAATGGAACTGAAAAATTTGCTTAGGGAAACTGATCCGTCAATCGATGTAAATTAGTTTAGAAAATTGTTTTTTTTTTCGAATTTAAAGAATTTTTTTGTTCAATTTTAGAATAACGAAGCTAATCGACTCGAAAAAGCCGACATTTTAGAATTAACTGTTCGTCAATTAAAAGGTTTACAACTCCAACGCCGTGTGCACCGATTGGATACGACCGAATTTCGTGCCGGATTTACCGAATGCGCTAACGAAGTAGCAATGTGCGTCACCACCCTACCAGGATTAGACGATTCGATGCGAATGCGACTCATCGCTCATCTGTCCGGTCGCAAAATCAACAAAAACAACTGCACTGAAGGAAACGGTATTGGAATGCCATCCACGCCACCGCCATCGCCTCGAGATCTTCATTTGCCGCTGTCGCCTTTCGATCTGAATCGGGGTCACCATTTCGAAAGTAATTTCCCCAGATTTTACAACCAACCATCAAATTCTTTGCCATGGCGACCATGGTAGTCCAAATCCATGTTTTTTTCAAATTTTATTTGTTAATAAATGTGTTTCACACAGCTTAAAATACCAAAGATGTAAATTTGTAAATAAATATTTTTTATTATTATACCAAGATTGTTTTTATTTGCATTCAGTTGCTTAACTAGTCAATCAATATTAAATTCTTTTTGTCGATTTCGAATAGGTGAATAGCTAGGAATTTGCCTTGTGTGCCTATGCGTTGTTGCTTTGGTTTGTTGTTTTCTTAATTTACTACTTAGAATTTAATCAGCGTTTATTATTTCCTAATTAATTACATAAAATTAAATCAAAAAATGAAAGTTAAATTAGCGTAAATTGGAATTACATCTGAAAATTCACACAAATTACCTACATAAATTAATAGTGTAGTACTCAATAGCCACGGTCAGATAACATAAAGCATTTGCCTGAAATGAAAGACATCAAATCAAACTTATGTTGGCTTTTTGAAATCGGATTTCTATTTACTTCACATCATATCTTATTTTTATTTTATCTTTTTCAATAGTTTTCTTCGCTTAAATAAATTTATTTTAATATTGCTTTTGTTTATTTTGGTTTTAGTAAGTCTCTGATTTATTAAATTTGGTTGCGATCACTAACAATTTTTTTTTACTTTATTTTATTCTTGAAACAATAATGGTAATACACACTAAAACCATGAGTGAAAGAGCAATGAAAGAACATAACTGAAACTGAATTCCATCTTCCTCTGGTGACCGATGGGGTCAACAAGAGATAACCATGCCCTGTCCCTCATAATCCTGATCCCGTCGGGTGAAGAGTAGAAAAAATTTGTCGTTTGCCCAAAAGTTGAAGTGAGAGGAACCAAAGGGTTTACAGCAATAACATTATTACTGCACTTCACACGTTATGGTAGGAGTTACGTTTGGGATTTTTCTGCATTGTCAAGGCCACGGCAATGCGTTACGCTTGCCCTGGGCCGCCCGGTGTGATACGCACATGTGTCAATGCAAAGATGGCGGACCTATTACCCACCATAGCCAAGCGGGCTGCACTAAATGGCAAGTTGGCCAAAGAACTTTTCACAAGCATAATCTGTCAGGGCCGAAGTTGGCCAGTCGAATATGTTGTAAGTCAAAATTTTAAAAATTTTTTGATCGCCATTTTGTTACGGCGATAAATTTGCATAATGCAGTTGGCATTGTACTTTTTTACAGGGAAAAAAAAACAATTTCTCTAAATTTCTGAGGGATAGGGCCTGGTTATCTCTTGTTGACCCCATCGGTCACCAGAGGGAGATGGAATTGATAATTAACGAACTTCTAGTGAAGTTTGATGTCAATTCCATTGACCAATGGTGACCGATGGGCTTAACAAGCCCACCCACCTCACCCTCGTGTTCTCCAGGAACTTGGAGAAATTAAAGAAACATCTTCAGAAAACTTAAGCTTATTTCTTTTGATTAATTTTCCTCCCCACTCGGACTTTCTGACGGGACTGGGCGAGGTCATCTCTTGTTAACCCCATCGGTCACCATTGGTCAATTGAATTGACATCAAACTTTACTAGAAGTTCATTTAATTATCAATTAAGATGTACAGTGAGCAAAAAAATAATCAAACAGGCTAAAAATTCTTTGTTTGTGAGAAAAAAAATGATTCAAATCACCTAACATGTCCACATAAAATAAATTCATTTACATAATTAAAGGATCGCATTAAATATTTGTGACCGATGGTCATTTGGGAGCGCCATAGATCCCCCAACTACACCAGGTGTTGACCAACAGCCAATAGGGCAGGCTCGCCACCCTTTCGAGTAAAGGAGAATCATCCAGATTACTTTCGAGGTCAGTAGTGGAGAGAGTTTTGTCCGCTCTCCGCTACTGATGTGAGTGGTAAGTACGGCTACTTCATGTAGCCAACTAATCTTTGTGAATATGGTTTTGAGTCTGAAGGTAACCAAAACACAGGCTCGTGGCTTATAAACCCATCAAAGTGGAGGACAGGGCAATGGTATGAGGGTTCGGTGAACACAATGAAGGTCCCGAATCCCAATACTATAAGTCTGCATTATTCTATTATTTTATGCCCCGCCCATTGGCAAGGAGGTCTATGCCCAGACTGCATGCCATCGGCTGGTCACAATTGGGGGCCTGTCTGGGATTTAAACCTTGGAACCATGCAAAAGTTTTTTTTACAAAAAAATGGCAACATGACATGGTAGATAGCATGTTTTCCTGTTGGGCAACTGACAAATGGGAAAATGACCCTGACAGAGCATCGCAAACAGAGCCTGGTGCAGTCCCTAAAAACCGCTGGAATATGGTCGATATGATACATGGACACAATTCTGGCAAAAAATTGCGGTCTGTTGGCATTGATACATTATGCATTACAAGCCCAGTGGAGAGAAAGCATTCAGGCTGCAAATGTTAGTAAATCCAGGGGAAACGTGCTCGTTGCACGTGAAAGCATAAACTTGGCGAGTGGCTTGCTCACCATAATCGGGACAAAATGCAGAAATAACGGTAAACACATATAGACTGTGGACACCAAGAAAAGTGAGGATTTTTCCAGTAATTGTGGTTGATCTTTGTCAGTTTGCAGAAAATGACGAATAAGTATAGGAGTGTTGTAATGAGATTAAAAGTCTTGAGCGATGTTTTAGAGATATCTGATTGAAAGTCGCGATAAAAGGGTCAATAAATGGCTTGATAATTAGTTATTTCACCAATTGAAGGTTTAATGATTGTCACTAGTCTATTTATTAGTTGTAGAGTTTGTAAACCCCCAGTGTTTGACATGTGTAATTAATCTTAGGTAATTAGGGTTGTTTTTTGCTTTACTATTTTGTATGTTGATATCATGATTTTATCTAATATTTGACTTTGTCACCATTGATTGATAGCATTTGGCACTGATGAGTGATTGAGTTTGATGTGGAAATGAATTCAGTGCATACCTGACCCAGGAAAGAGACCGTGGATAACCACTCGATGAGCTCTGTTTGGTACGGGGTCGGCACTGAAAGAGGTGGTCCCCACAGTGATCTGGCGCATGGGTTGCACGTCCGTAAGTCACTCATCCCTGTGTTGATATGTTGTCAATGGGACGGTGTTGAGCAGACGGTTGGATCTGCTGTCAACACTATGGGTAGTGAAAGGCAACTGAAGCCCTGGGCGATGAAAGGTACATTCTTTTAGGTACCGATGACTGTTGTCCTCAAGATTGTGAGGTTGCCTTCCTTCATATTTCAGTGAGTTGAGCTTGTTACATGCAATCACATGGAAACTGTTCAATCCAAACGGAATGGATTCATGCCATTAGTGACGACCATTTGATGATGACTATCTGGAAATTAGATCAGAGTGCCACACCTACCACACTCTAAAAAAATAAAGGTGAAAAGTAGGTAGAAAACACCAATTTTTACCTTTCTAAATTTTAGAAGTTACTTAAAAGTACCATTAAAAGTAAACCTTTTGTTTAAGCTTCCTCTTACTTAAGGTTTAAGGGACATAAAAGTTAAAATGTATACCTTGATAGTTATTAGGTTAGATATCAAGATATTGAAACTTCTCTTTGATATACCTCTTATAAACTCTTAGCCTTTATACCTTTTAAAATTTTATGGAGTTGAAGCTAAAAACCTTTACTATCAGATGCACATATTTACCCAATAAAACTGGGTAAAACAGTAGACCTTTTATTTTATTACATTATGTGATGTATGCGGAAATATTAATTGATTTTTTATATATATAAATATTTTAATTTAACAGAACATGTTATTTTTATTCCTAAGTGTCATTTTTCTTGTAAACGTGTGTGACGGTTCTTACTGCACTGTCCGCTAGGCACGGTCCCTAGTACGACAGATTCATAAGTACCGCCACTTGTGAATAAATGAGAACAGACGCGTGACCATT